>JAHBCN010000280.1:221596-277311 GCA_019359885.1 Listronotus oregonensis
TATATTTTTTTACTGGATGTGAAGAATTTTAAAAAATACAGGGTAAAAAAGTATGATGCTCGTTTTTTTAATGGGCGATAGTGGAGCTCAAAATAAGTAAAAAATTTTATATGACATATGTGTCAAAACTTGCATTTTTTTGTCTAAACATTTAAAGTCATGTACTTTGAAAGCGTTATTTCTGTTAACCGTAACAACTGAAAACTTTGTCTTAATCATATCAGTAGATTCTTTAAAAATAAAATTAACTAAATTTAAAATGTTTTGGTCTAAAAAAAAAAAAAAAATAAATAATTTTTTAACAATTGCTCTCCCAATTATAAATTTAAAAAACAATTGGCAACAGAGCTACCTTTGTGCGTAATGTTGTGCAAAAAGCCCCCATCCGGCCACGATATTTTTTTGTTTGTTTTTAAATCGGGAAAATATGCCGATTGTTCACGACAAACATTGCAATTGTAAAAGAGTGATGAAAATGGAATGTGCAAGAAATCTTATTCTTAAGCAAAACCAAAAAGTGTATAATAATAAAATTTGTGTTCTTAAAATGGATATTAACCTATTCTTGTGGTTAGTACAATTATTTTTTAATTACAAATAAAAACCAAACAATAATTGTTTTTTTTTACAAATTTTAATATAAAATACTCGTAAATTGCAGGAAGTAATTTTTATTATTTGTATGTAAATGAACATCAAAAAAAATGTAAACATGCAAATTTAAAAAAAAACGTTCAGGTTGAGACTCCTTCGATGAAACAGGTGGTGTTGCCAACTTTTTAAAAACTTTGAAAGGCCATTTTTGAAAACAATTAATTTTCTCTATGTTCTTGGCTCTTTCGACTTTTTTTGAGCTCCTCTATCGCCCATTAAAATCGTGAGCATCATACTTTTTACCCCTGTGAAATAAATTTAAACCAACACAAAACAGAACCATGGCCTTGGTTATGTAATTTTTTGTCGATGTATGGAAACAGTCAGCGGCCTACAACGGGTGACCCTTTCAATTAATTTTCAGGCTTCGTAATTTTAAAGAAACCAGCCCGTTATATCCTTCCCTCGCGTACCTAAACAATTTTCCACCTTGGATCGACGATATTTTACTTTTAGTACAAATTAACCTTTATATTTTTAAAAGTTCATTTTTTTTAAATAAATAGAAAAGTATATTTATGCAATAAGTTCTTTAAAAAAAATATGTTTGTAAATGTATGAAAGGAATTTTGTTTTGGGTGATCGGGAAAGGAGAAATAATATGGACTTTTTAAAAAGAGAAGTTAAAAATGTATTTAAAATATTTTCAAAAGTGCTTTTTTTACTCTGTCTACAGAGTCATTCCTTATAAAAACTTTTTACACTTCAAAATTTCCCCTTTTTTGTGCAACGCCAATATCGTGTAATTTTATTGTATCCGTTATTTCCCCCTATAAAATATTGGTACTACCAAATTTTTTTTTTTAGGGGGACTCATTAAGTTTCTTATTTTATTTCAAAAATTTTTTTTTAAAAACGGTTTATAAGCAGGCCTTAAAAAATTTTTTCTAGCCTTTGTGAAAAAATATATATATATATATATATATATATATATATATATATATATATATATATATATATATATAATAAATTTCCTTTTTTTTTTTTTGGAATGGTTAAAAAAAAAAGGAAAAATTTTAAATAATGGTTAAAAAAAAAAAACATTTTATATATATATATATATATATATATATATATATATATATATATATATATATATATATATATATATATATATATATATATATATATATATATATATATATATATATATATATATATATATATATATATAAATTGGGCACCCCAACCGCCACGGTTTATACAAAACCAAGAAAATTTTTTGAAAATTCAGGATGTATACAGACGGTAGAAATTCATTTAAAAATATTTGCATTTATACAGGGGGTTAAAAAAAATTTCCATATCAAAGTTATGTTTTTTAAATGGGACCCCCTATATTTCTTATCGGTTTTTAATTCTAGAGCAAAAAAAAAGCCATGTTTCAATAAAGGTTCCTATACCTAATCCCACCTTTTTTTAAATATTTTTCAAATTTCTGATTTTTTTAGAACTTTAGTAAACAATTTTTTTTCATCGTAAATATAAACTAGAATTAAATTACCATAGCTAATATTTAGTAAACATACCATTACACGATGGTTTAACATTTTTATTAAAAATTTTTATACAGGGTGGTCAAAATAATTTCTAATATTATGAATGTTCTTTTGCAAATAACTCTCTTATTTTAAATGGAACACCCGTATTTGGTATTTAATATTATGCAGAATTTTTCAATTCATTGTTAGGGTTTTTCCTATACCTTAAACCGTTACTTTTTTAATTATTTCAAATTTTGTCTAGTGCGTGCACTTAACACGTATGGGATACCATATTAAAATATTATTAAACTAAGGAGGCTTTGACACAGAGAAGTTACGATTGTTATTACTATTTGCTTATTATTTGACAGATATCAAATTTAGTGGTTAGCTAATTTTCAGTCAGTTTATTTGTTTTTTAATTTGTTCAATTCTATTGTTAATCATGAAAAATTACAACTTGCAGAACGTATTAGTATGATCTTAATCGGAGGGTGTGAGGAGAATTGTTTACTTGCGTCCAGGGTTTACGCTAAAGAAATATCCGGAAGAAACCATCGGATAAGCGGGTTTAGAAAGTTGTTCCCGGGATTTAAAGAAGTGGTAGCGATGCGTACATGAAAGCAGTCAGACATGGGACCATCGTTGGAAAAAGGAGAAGAACTTGATGTTCTTGGTGCTATAACGAATCCATATGTAGCCCATCGTGAAGAAGTGAAATTACAGACATTAGTCGACGTAGTGTGGGGCGAATTGTAAAAAAGTATAAATATCATCCGTCCCAAATAATGTAGGGGGGCTCTTTCCGAAGGGATTTGCTAGGCGAATTGATTTTTGTATTTGGGCCATGGATAAATTTGGTGAAGACAAACATTTTTGATCGTGTAATGTTTTCAGACGAATCCACCTTTCACAAAAATTTGGCCCTATAAATAGCTTATTTCCATTATTCCCAAGTGATGAAAATCCTCATTTGATAGGTCAACAAATCACAACATAGATGGTCAATTAACGTGTGGGCAGGCGTTATTGGCACAAAGTAATAAGGTCCTCATTTCTTTGATGGAAAAACCTAAACGGGGAGAAATTTGGGAAAATTTTTTACGTGACGACTTTCAGAACTGTTGGAAGATGTCCACTTGGAACTAGACGGCCGATATTAGGCAAGATCAGACCTTACATGTTTAGACTTTTTTTTGGGGCACTCCAGATAATATGAAGCAACAATTCGGAACCTTTAAACATAACCCCCAAATGCTACAACATGTAAAACTGTCTTTTAAAAAAAGGATTCGTGCTTGCATAGAAGTAAATGGACCCATTTTGAGCATTTGCTAAATTGAACAAGGAATGATAATGTTTAGTGTTGAAACCCCCTTAGGATTAATAATTAATATTGGAATGGCTTTCCGGGCTTAAGGTCTGGTCCGGGAAGTTTTCTAACATAACTTTCAACTACATTGGCGGTAGTCATCTTCAGTGGCGCTAGCGGCAGGTGTTCGGCGTGGCGTCTCACTTTGGACCGACACACCACAGCTCTTAAACCCGGAAAACACTCCAATATTGATTTTAGCAGTGTAACCCTACGTTCATTAATTGTTTTTAAATTTGTTGTATTTTTACCTTTTTTTTCTTTTCTATTTAACTTTTAATTTATTATTATAGTTGATAGTGTTCAGTGCATTGGTGAAATACTACACACGTGTCACGATCCACACAAATTCGAAATAATTAAAAGTAACGGTTTAGTATAGGCAAACCCTATATCAAAAGAATTGGTAATAAAATTCTGCAAAAATTAAATAGTCAAATACGGGTGTTCCATTTAAAAAAAAGAGTTATTTGCAAAAGAAATTCATAATATTAGAAATTATTTTTGACCACCTTTTAAAATTTTAATAAAAAGTTTATCGTATAATATTGTTTACTAAATATTGGCTATGGGAATTTAATTCTAGTTTAAATATTTGATGAAAAAAAATTTTTCCCCCAAATTCTACAAAATCAGAAATTTGCAAAAAATTTCAAAAGGGTAAGGATTAGGTATAGAAACCTTTATTGAAAACCTTTTTTTTGCTCTAAATTCAAAACCGATAAAAAAATAAGGGTGTCCCATTTAAAAAAAAAACTTTATGGTACTTTTTTTAAACATTTTAAATGCAAATATTTTTTAAAAGAGGGGCCTCACCGTTGTATAATCCTAAAAAATTTTCAAAAATTTTTCGGCTTTCGTATCTCCGTGGCGTTTAGGGGCCCCCCCATATATGTTTCGCGAAAAAAGGGGTTGAAGAGAAAAAAAATTTTTTTTTTTTTTGATTTTAAAGAAAAAAGCTACTCTGATAAAAATTTTTTTTTACTTTAGAGTTTAAAATTGGGTTAGAAACATTTAACATATTTTATACGCGGTGTTTTAGAAAATTAAAAAAAACCCCAATATGGTACAGGAGTAAAGTGCATTTATTTGAGAAGATATGAAAATAGGTACAAGGAAAAGTTGTTAAATTAAGGTAGTCTAATAAAATTTTTGGGAAAAAAACGGCCTACTTTTATTTATTTGTGATTAAATTTATTTTAATGTCAATTTAATTTTAATATCAATTTTTGCTGTTTAAATAAGCATTAAAGCTGACGATACTGCGGCTAATGAATTATAAAAGCGAAGTGTCAATAAAGCTTGTCACTATCAACGCCTACTAGTACAATAATAAAATTGTTAATTTGGAATTAGTTAATTAATATTATAATAATTTTCATCAAAAGTAGGCCGATTTTTTGAAAATTGATATTAGAACTATCTTTACTTTTAAACAACTTTTCTAGTAACTTATTTCCATATCTTTTCAAATAAATCCACTTTACTCTTAAACCATTTAAAGTTTTTTTCTGAATACCGCGTATTAAATTTGTTAAATGTTTCTAATCTTACTCTGAAGTAGAAATTTTTCAGGAGTAGCTTTTGATAAAAAAAAAAAAAAAAATTCCTTTCTTTTCGTGGGACTACTTTATTTTCAGGAAAAAAGGGAAAACTTTTTAAATTTTATCAAAATAAAATTTTTTTGTTTCTTGAAAGAGGGATAAAATTTAACATATTTATAGATTTCAGAAAACTGAAAAAACAAAATTACAAGATTAAAGGCATTTATTTGCAAAGTATAAATTTTTAAAAGGAAAAAAGTTGTTCAAACTGGTTTCTCCATTACCAATTTTCAAAAAATGGGCCCACTTTTTTTTTTTGTATTTAAAATTTTATTATCAATTAACAAATTCCAAATTTTTGTACTAGTAGGCGTTGATAAAGACAAGCTTTATTGACACTTCGCTTTTATAAAAAAATTAGCCCAGTATCGTCAGCATTAAATGCTTACTTAACAGCAAAAGTTGACAATAAATTGATATTAAAAATTTAAAATGATATTAAATTTAATTACAAATAAATAAAAGTAGGCCGTTTTTTTTTGAAAATGGGTAATAAGAACTATCTTTTAATTTTGAACCCCTTTTTTCCCTTGTAACTATCCTATTCTCAAATAAATTTTTTTTCAAACCTTTTTAAAACTATTTTCTAACACCGCGTATAAATATGAACTCTACAAAATTTTTATCAAGAGTAGCTTTTTTCGATAAATCAAAATAAAAATTCTCTTCAACACCTCCCGGACAAAATTATATATATATATATATATATATATATATATATATATATATATATATATATATATATATATATATATATATATATATATATATATATAAAATATATATATATATATATATATATATATATATATAAAAATTTATATATATATATATATATATATATATATATATATATATATATATATATATATATATATATATATATATATATATATATATATATTTTATATATATATACAGGAGTGCCACAGATTCGAGTGCATCTGGGGATTTCGGAAACCAAGAGATACGAAGTCGGTTAAATTATGGCAAAGATGCGCATTTAGGTGCCTAACAACATGCCTTTTAAAAAGTTGTAAAATTACGGGGTACTTCCGGAATATCTGGAAAAAACCGAAATTTCCAATTTCGTTTTTATTTTTTTAACATTATTTAAAAGGGATAAACAAAACAAAGACACTTTCTTATGGCCACTTTTTAAGCTCTTCAAAACAGCGTTCAGGAATTTTCTAGACGTTTCGTTTTCGTTACACCATCATCAAATTTATTTTTAAATACGGCACCTAATTGTTTATTGCATTTTTAGAAGCAGTTATAATCCCAATTACAATGATGTATAACACTTAAAATTTTTCTGTTAAATAAAAATATTTTCCATAAGAGACAATGAGTTAGACAAAAAACGCACATCATTTCTTATAGGGGCGTTCCATATTTGTAAATAAATATTAAGTGTTATACATTTTTGTAATTGGGGTAATAAAAGGGGTTTAAAAAATTAAAAAAAAAACCCAGGTCCGTATTTAAAAAAGAAGTTGATGATGGTTTAAAAGAGAGCGTCGTACGGAAAATCTCTCAACGCTGTGAGCAAAAGTGGCCATGAAAGTGTCTTTGTTTTCCATATCTCTTTAAATAATGTCAGGAAAAAAAAAAAACGAAATCAGGAAATTTCGGTTTTCCGGATACTCCGGAGTCTCGGAATTTTCAACTTCCAATGGGCTGTTGTTGGCGCAAAATGCGCAACTTTGCCATAATTTTAGCCCCTTCCCATTCCCTTTCGGTTTCAAAATCCCCATGCATGCACTCGAATCTGTGGCACCCTTATATATATATATATATTATATATATATATATATATATATATATATATATATATATATATATATATATATATATATATATATATATATATATATATATATATATATATATATATATATACAGGGTGTCCCAAAGTAATGGGACACAAACAACAGCAGATTCCTTAGGTCAAAAAAAATCAATTAACGTTAACTTGCCTCATCCGAAAGTTGATGATAAGAAAGATACAGGGTGTTAAACTTTTAATTTTGTTTGTTTTGTTTTTGTAATAATTTCTTAACTAAATGACATAGCGGTACAAAATTGGGTATGGGGGTTCTTTAAGGCGAGAAATTCAAATTCGTCCATACTTTTAATGTTGCTAATAGAGGGCGCCACCCTACCCTACCCCACTTTTTTTTTAGAGGGATAAATTTTTTAAAACTAGTATATTGACCTGTTTATTAAAAAGAAGTTACTATAATTTCCGCTGCGTCAAAAATGTGTAGGAACAACTTTTTTTTCAAGATAAACGCTTTAAAGGACCCCCAATTTTTTTATGGAAAATGGGTGTTTGGCCAATTGTTTTCAAACTTGGCAAAGTAATAGTTAAACGCTGGTAAAACTACCACAGGCAGAAAACCCAAAAATCTCTCTAACCCCCAAAATCGGCCTTAAAGGTCAAAAGGGATTTGAAGACCTTTAGAGGGGCTTTTGGGGTAAAGGGGGTTTTCAGGTTTTGTGCCTTAAACTTTGATCAGCATGTTAAAAACTAATTTTCGAAAGTTTAAACAATTGGCCAAAACCCATTTCCCAAGGAAAATTGCGTGGTCCAAAGTACAGTTCCCCTAGAGACCTAAATAAAATATACATGTTTGAGGCAGCGGGAACTATCTAACTTCTTTTTAATAAACAGGTCAATATCAAAGGGCAAAAAGTTATGCCATCTTAACAAGTGGGTGGCCCAAATATCTTCAAACATCAAAAATATGGACAAATTTAAATTCTCATCTTGAAAACCCCCAAATCCCTAAACCCTATTTCATTTGTTAAATTTCAAAAAAAAGAAACAAATTAAAGTTTAAAAACCCTTATCTTAGTTATGATCAATTTTGGGTAAGGCAAGTTGCCCTTATTCATTATTTCACCTAAGGAATCTGCCAAACTCTGTGTCCAATTACTTTGGGAAATATATATATTTTATATATATATATATATATATATATATATATATATATATATATATATATATATATATATATATATATATATATATATATATATATATATATATATATATATATATATATATATATATATAATATATATATATATATATATATATATATATATATATATATATATATATATATATATATATATATATATATATATATATATATATTATTAATTAATATTTTTATTTTTGAAAAAAGCTGTAGTCAGGGTTGTAGAGAAATGAAACAGCTTTAAGATGCAGAAAACCCGGTATTATTTGGTTGAAATCACTCCCCGATACGAGCAAAATACTGAAGTTGTGCTAATGCAAAAAACAACAATATTACAAGTAACGGGTTCAATAGCTTATAAAACGGACTTTTGGGGTAAATTGTCGTAGTCGCGGGATAAAGGATATCTTGCAAAGTTGCAGAAAGTAAAAAGCTTCAAAGTTACGAACGACTTTACAAAATGATTCGTTAATTTATCAGAAAGTTTAAACGGGACACTCACTGCAAGCGAAGACGGGTATCAAAATTTAATACACAGTGTAGATTATAATTTAAAAAAAATCCTTCTGGTTTCAAGCAGAAAACTGTAGAAAGTCTAAAAAGTGTGAAAGAATAGAAGAAAGAAGAAAAAGACAAATGACGGTTATTGAGATAATCAAGATTCAAGTGCAGTTACAAATTGATGGTTGTGAACTTTTTTTATGGGCTAATGTACAAAATTATATATTTATTAATGTTATCGCTGAATTTTTTTCTAAAATTTATAAAAGGATAAAAGTTGATTTTTGTTAATGAGAAGGATATTTTATTTGGACATTTTATCGTTTGAGTAGATAATTTATATACCGTGCAAGTTTAATTAAAACATATTCTTCACTTTATTTTCCAACCTGGTTAATTTTACCTGCAAGTTAATCATCCTGAATGTCCATACATATTATGTACCTTGCTAAGCTTATCTATATTACAGGACTTCGGAAACAAGTTTGGAAAGTTAAAATTTACCCCAAAAGTCCGTTTCATGAACCATTGTATCCTTTAACCGTAATATTAATGTTTTTGCATTTGCACAATTTCAGTATTCCGCTCTTATCTTGGGGTGATCTCAACCAAATAGCACCGGGATTTCTGCGTCTATCTTGATTGCAGAAAAAAAATTAATGGTTGCATCGTGTTCAGTGACCGCAAAAACATATAATTAACCTATGATCGCGTCAATTTTTTACTGCATCTTCTCTTGATATCTCCTTGAACAAGCTCTGAAATAATAGTAGCCAAATTTTGGAAAAAACGGAGACCACCGGAATTTAGCAACCAAACTTTAAAAAATGAGTTTTTAGAGCTATTCAAACGTTTTGAGCAATAGCAATTGAAAACCCCATTTTTTAACAAGACAACGCCAGAGCACCTGTGGCCAAGGCAAGGAAATACGACCTTGGATTTACAGGTTGGTCTAAATCGATCCATCTTGAACTAAACCATATACGGTCTTATCAATTGCACGTAATTTCTAAACACACTGCATATTTTATATGTGTAAATATTACTTGTAAGTTTCCTATTACCAATTATTGAATATAAGTAGTAATTTTATAATATTATATTTGTCTTAATAACATAATGTTATCCTTAATATACTGTTTAATGCTCGTTGGTAAATCAAGTTCTGAGAAATGTCATCTGATTAAAACAAAAAACTGCTTAATTTTTGTTTTGGGTTAAATTTATCGCAGATTCCTTTCATTATAAAAATATCAGGTAGTAATAGCATTTTCTAATATGTGTTTTAGTTACCAAAATAAAAACTAATTTGGTGCGGGCTGGCTGTGAGTGAAAAAACCCAAATCGTTAGTATATTAATTTAATATGCACATGCATTTAAAGGTCGGCGTAAGTACAAGTGTAACACATTTCCATAGAATAGAATATTATACATAGTTATCTTACTAGTTTAATAAAAGTTTAAAAAATGTGGTTATAACATGCACTAATTGTGATTCTAAGGTGTTTAAAGCTCTATAAGTACCAGCCCAATAATTTAAATGGTATAACCACATTTTCTTTTTTGTATTAAAGTACCTCTTTCCGTGTTCTCTCTTGTACTCGCCACAGTACTTGGATCTTGTACCTACTAGATCTATGATTTCAGGAATGCTACTAGCAAAAATAGCCTGAAAAAACCATTCCCAAATGCATTATATTAAACTTGCTAATCATTTGGTGTTAGTAGAGTTATATTTTAAGAAGAAAAAACAAGTGAATCGTTTAGCTGCAGACCAAAAATATGTTTATAACAATTATGGTTTATTTAATTGTGACACGTTATTACCCTAACCATTTTTCTCGAAAACTATACAAGTAAAAGGGTTTTTTTTTATAAAATTATTTATAAAGGAATATATTTAGTTTTGTAATATTTGCAGATTGTATATATATATATATATATATATATATATATATATATATATATATATATATATATATATATATATATATATATATATATATATATATATATATATATAAATATATTTATTTTTCTTTAACATTATTTATAAATTTCCTTTTTTATTCTTGGGAAAGGTTAAAAGTTTGGTGGAAGTTTATTGCAACGTTTCGAACATTATTTATTGTGCTTTTCAAGCGTAAGTATCTAAAAAATAGAATTAAAATCAAAACATAATTCAAACAGAACATCACACAATATTTTTAGAGTATTAAAAGATTGTGTTAAGATAGAACTTTTTAAATGTTGATTTTAAAATTGTAATTCGTTTCATGGTTTACACTAATCTTTAATACTCTAAAAATATGGTGTGATGTTCTGTTTGAATTATGTTTTGATTTTTAAAACTTTTTTAGATACTTCGCGAAAAGCACAATGAATAATGTAAACGTTGCAATAAACTTCCACCATTTGCTTTATTAACCTATTCCAAGAAAAAAAAAGGAAATTAAAAATTTTAAAATATAAAATATATATATATATATATATATATATATATATATATATATATATATATATATATATATATATATATATATATATATATATATATATATATATATATATATATATATATATATATATATATATAGATAGATAGATAGATTGATAGATTAAATTAAATTTTTTTGACAACGTTACATTTACATGTTTGTTGCAGGTCACAAAAGTCACCAGAGTAACCATAAATAAAATTTAAAGGTATACGACAGAAAACGCAAATTACAAACGTGATAAACAAAATATGATTAATAGACAATACAAAAATAGTCCATACATGAAATTTAATTCATTTTTGGCGCCTCCATAGATTCCTTAACAGAATAAAAACATTTTTGTAATAAAAATTCTTTTAATTTATTTTTAAATTTTAAAAAATTTTAGCCCTGTACAGAGTTGCCAAGCTTATTATATAGTGAAATATTCAGAGAGATCCGTGCCGAGCTTGTAAGTCGATGCCTGGGGAGTAATAGTAAATTTGAAGATCGTGTTCCGTATGACTAATTGTATGACAGCTTAGTAAATTTATCTATATTTTTATGAATCTCAAGAAGGCGTTATATTTTATATATATATATATATATATATATATATATATATATATATATATATATATATATATATATATATATATATATATATATATATATATATATATTAATTTTTCTTTTTTTCTTCAACCATATTATAAATTTTTTTTATTTTTTTTAAATGGTTCTTCATTCTGCAATATTTCGTACAATATGCAGTGCTTTATCAAGCATTTATTAGCCTTAAATTCAATAAAATTTTCAAGACAATTCAAACACTCTACAATATTTAAAATAACACGGCCCTAAAATACCTTGTTACACAATTATACATTAACATATCTAGATATTACTTTAAGATGCGTACCTTAGAGCCACTGCACTACATAAACACGAGTTCATGAACGAAATCATGAATTCGATAAAACAAAAGTACTAACAAAAGATTCAAATTATAAAAAAACTTACTATAAAAGAAATGATCGAAATAAAAAAAGAAAAAGAAGCCTTGAACGACAAAAAAGATATCAGTAACCTAGGTAGGAAGGTAGGTTTAAAGGAGGGGTTAAATTCCACCGGGCCGATCGGTCTATTTGGCTCACCCCTTTTATATTTTCCCAACAGGTCCAGACTCTAATAAATCTGTATCCTTTGGGGAAGAGATCTTTACCTCCCAGCAACAAGGTGCCATTGCGAGGATTCCTCTTAGTTGTGCCATTGCTGGGACCACAGTATGTTTCTGCCAATTCATCCCCCTCCAAGCTACACACACGGCACTCGGCTTTCCGCTAGGCCGATCTTGTGCATGTGGTATTTTAATCTGCAGTGTCCCGTGTACATTCCCACTAGAGTTTTGGTTACCATTGATTGCTCCAGTGTTTGACAGTACATTGTTGGTTCGGTGGGCTTGAAAGCCTTCAGTGCTGAGACCCGGAAGTCCGCCAGTACTGAAGATTTTCTCTTTGTTCCAACTAATATGAACTGCTTGCCATTCCAAAGAATACCGATGACCGTTGCGGCCCTGTGAATTTTATTTCCGCCCCCCCTTTTGGCAAGAAGGTCTGCGGTTATTACCCTCTAGGCCGGTGTGTCCAGGTATCACAGTAATGTAACCTTATTGTTTTGACCTACTTTGGTCAGCGCATCCTTGCAATTCCAGACGGTTTTCAATTGCCCGGCCGGTTCAAAAGCCTTAAGAGCTGTTGACTATCGGAGAATATTCAACGCACGTGGGTGCCGATCAACCAGCGATCCGCACAATCTCAATGCAAATATTTCCGCTTGAAATATGGTTGGAGTGCCCAGGCTAAAGGAAAACTGTGCCCTCGACCTTTGTCCATATTTCCAGCTCCAACACCGTCCTTGGTTTTGGGCCATGGTTTACCAGATCAGATTTTTTTCCAGCCCGGTAGCATTGGCGTTTTTCGAAATTTTCCAAATTTCCCTTTCCCTTAGGTTAAACCCTAACTGTGGGCCTTTTTTAATTTTTTAATTATTTTAATTATTTATTAAAGTTTAAATTTAAAAATTTTTTTAAAATAATTAATTTTTTTTTAATTTATTTTAAAAGATTCTGTTTAAAGGTTCCCCCTTTTTTTTTTAAGTAAAAATGAAGAGGGGCATCCTTAAAAACTTTAAAGGCCCTTTAATGTTCGAGCGCAGGAAAGGCCCTTTTAAATTTTAAAAGGAAGGCCTGTGGGTTTGAGCCCTTGTAGCCGGGGTTCCCCATTCCTCTTTCCCCAAAAATATGAAGGGGCACCCAAAAGGGGGTTCCAGGGCCGGGTTGGCGGCCGATTTATTCCCTTTTTTCCTGGGTATTTTGGGGGGGTCCCGCCCCCCCGGCCCCTGGACCATGTGTTTTTTTTTTCCAACCTTTTAATGCGGGTAAAAACTAGAATTTTGGGTTTTTCCGGAAATTTTTCCCAAGACTGGTTTTTCTTTTCAAAGGGGGTTTTTTCCAAAATCCCAATTTCCAAAATTTTGATTCCCACCCAAAAGGGAAAATTTTCCCCTGTTGTTCCCTTTAAAAATTTTTTTTTTTAAATAAAAATAAATAAATTTTTTATATTTATATATATATTAATATTTATTAAAATATTTAAAATTTAAATTATTTATTATAAATATATATATATATATATATATATATATATATATATATATATATATATATGTATATATATATTATATATATATATATATATATATATATATATATATATATATATATATATATATATATATATATATATATATATATATATATATATATATACGGGTGTTTCTCAAACGTGGTTCCCCCTATAAATTTTTTATTTTTTAAGATAGGAAAATGAAATTTGGCGTGTCGATACATGACTTAAAAATACATTTAATGACGTATTCAATTGTTTCTGACGATTTCCGGTTTCATCGGAAATGACCTTAACTTTTGAATTTTAAATGGAACGCCCTGTATTTTTTTACCTATTCGATAGAAAATGACATTCTAAATACAATGACACCCCATATGTCAACTTTTGACATTTTACTTTAAAAATATTTAATTTTTTAAAATTTAATCTAGAGTGCCATGACGTCGTTAAAACAACTAATTTTAAGTCAGGGATGCGTACAAAAATAGTTTTAATTATCTGACGTATTTTTTGTCTTTTTCAGAAAGGCAAAAAGATTTCAAAATTTTATTACTAGACACAACTCAATTTTTTCAAATGGAACGATAGTGGCTCGTTGGCATATTTAAAAAGAGCATTTCTTTGTGAATAATTTGATACCCCACACTTGATATTTGGAGTTAAATCAACACTAAAAAAGCTAAAATATAGCATATTATTAATTATTATATTTATAGGTATTTAAATTAAAATGTATTATTTATAAACACAGCAATAACTTCATAACTTACTCGCATTTCATTATTAAATATATTATGTAACATCATTGTTAAACATCAACGCTTTTGTTTATTTCCAAGCCAACCTGACAAAATTGCCGAAATGCATGTGACTCTTTTAATCGAATGCCGCGGCCGGGATGTTTTAATAGTTTTATAAGTAACAACTACTATGACTATTTTTTTGCTTTTTTAGTGTTGATTTAACTTAAAATATCAATTCAATTCGAATTATACAGAAAAAATGCTCTTTTTTTTTTTTTTTTTTTTTTTTTTTTTATATATATAATATATATATATATATATATATATATATATATATATATATATATATATATATATATATATATATATATATATATATATATATATATATATATATAGTCGCTTAGTTATCGAGAAAAAAAAACCGGCGTAGAACCAAACCAGACTTAGTGGGATTCTTTAATAAGGTAATCGTGTACACGAAATCACTTTTTACGACATTTTTAGTGGTCGAGAGCTTTTATTTCGAAAAAACCCAAAAAAAATCGGTTTTCAATAAAACACGTATTTTAACTTCTCCACTGCTCTATCTTTAATAATATTCATGCTATCAAGTACATTTTTTTTAGATTAAAGTAGACACAATAGCGCTTCAAACAACGTCCCACTTGAAGCTGATATTTTTTTGTTAAATTTTTAAAATAGTGCGAAACTCAAAATTGTTATAATTTATACATACATGCTGCGTACAAATTGTAGCTAATGTTTAAAAAAAGTTTTTAAAACAAAAATTTTTTAGATTCCTTTTATAGTATTGAGTCAGTGATATTTTTTTAACGGCCAAAGTCATATTTTTGCGCGCTTGGCTTAGCGAGCCGGCCGACTACAAAGATCTTACGGTCCGGTGGAAGTGTAGTAGGTAGTTAAAGTTGTATCAACAGGTTTAAACGCAGATCTAAGGGCTGCTTAAGTTGTTTAGAAAAGAAAAATTATAAATATCCAAAACAGGTGGGTAGATTTTTAAACCCATACAAAAATATCAATCATTGTTATTAATTACCCACCTAATTAGTAGGTTTATTCAACTTTTTTTTATTGGTTGCTGGTAAAGAAAACCACCCACAGGATTCGTTATTTTTTGATTATACATTCAAAACTTCATTATTTTTAAACATTTTTAGCAACAAAATATTGCGGATGCTTTGTGTTTTTTAATAAATTTAGAAATATATACATACATTAAATATAAACTAGGGGTTCGTTAAAGGTATTTTTTTAAACAGGAATATATAATTTTTTTCCATATAAAAGATGATACGAAGCTATTCTTTGACATGTCTGAATGCTGCTTGAATAAGCAATGTTGCCAGACTTTTTGTAATAATTTGTTATTATTGAAAGTTGTTTTTTATATAAAAAATAACCAGAACTAACAAACAACAACTTCCAAACTATGATCTAGTTCTGGTTAGTTCCGGTTAGGTTTTCTTCGTTAAATTGTAATTTTTTTTTATTATAAAGGCGCCGTTCTGGTCGGTCATGATTAGTGGCTTGAAATTCAAATATTTTTGATTTAATGAAAATTATCCTTATGGTAACGGCAAAGTTTTTTATTATAAATTAATAATATTTTCGTTTAGCAACACTGTAAACGTCTTGAAGCGATGCATGAATTTATTACATGTAAATCGTAAATAGTTTAAATAAAATGTCAAATAATGACCAATTTTTAGAATTTTTATTGCGCTTTTCTTGGTGAAAACTACATCATCCGCATTTTTTTGCCTTAAATAATACTTAAAAATATTTTACATTAATAAAAAATCGCCATTCCGTGGGTGATTTTTTTACAGACCAAAAATGTAATATGTAAGTAGTTATTTAGGCGCTTCATTAGTAGCATTTTACGTAAATTTAATCCAACCTTTTTCCTATTTTTGTGCGATTTTATGTTTTTTTCAGAGATGTAGTAGCTGTAACATAATTTATGAAATTTTTCATCAAACGCAAATAAATCTTTATAGCCACGTAATTTAGATATCATATTAATGTCGTTTCTATTCCTGGCCGCTTTATTACTTTTTTGATAGGAAGCTTTTCTACTACCTAAAAAGATTCAGTACTATGTAAAAAAATAAATACCCTAAACAGGATTTATAAGGATAAAATTAAAATTCGTATTTTGTTTCAGTACAAAATATAAACTAATATAAAGGTACCAACTATACTATGAAGGTACCTAATAATATTTAAATTACTTGTTTAAACAGATTTTTTACATAACTTTTCTTCTTTTTATTTTTACTATTGCTGCAAAAAAACACATTTTTCTATAATTAAAACTATCGCATTTAAGTTTAGTGTCAATAATTTGAAGGACCGGCGCGGCGCCACTGTCTGATTGCAAATTATGATAATAGTTTTGAGAATCTGTGTAAGTTTTACGACAGTCTTTATGATATTTTATTTTAATTTCGCCATTTAAAATATCATTTTTTGACAGAATTTTTTTGCTAGATTGTTCTGCCTTTTTCAGCATTAATAGTAATGATAACAACCTTGTATTCTAGGTCAGCGTTTCTCAACCTTTTTGGCCCGCGGACCAAAATTTAGTTATTATTGTTTTTTTAATAAGTAAATTTTTTTCGCGGATCGAAAATTGTCCGCGGACCAGTAAAATTTCTCCGCGGACCACTTGTGCCATGGTGGTCCGCCGGTTGAGAATAGCTGTTCTAGGTCTTTGTAAAACAGATTTGTATCCATCATACACAATTTTCTTACAAATAATTGCTTCTGTTTTTTTTGCCAAACCCATTTGTATTACCCGCCGCTCCTATGGGGATTTTTTTTTTTTTTTGTTAAACTTTTTTTTTAAACTTTTGTTATTATTTGGCTGTATTTTTTTCGCTGCATGTATGAAAATATTTTCAAAAATAAAAAAGTTTATCGATTGGTGAAAATTTCAATACCAAAAATATTTATTTTTAGTTTATATGATTTTTAGAGGAATGAAAGTGCGAATTGTGCCCAAACTGTTTATAAGGTTAAAAGCGCTACAGTGTGGGCTTTAATTTGACACAAAAAAAATTCGGTATCTTTGATAGTTTTAAAGTTATGGAGGTGGAAACAAAAAAAAATCAATTTTTTTATAAGTTAAAAAAAATCACTTTTTATTAATTTAAAGTTTTAAGTTCGAGACCACAAAAAAATGTCGTAAAATACGATTTCATGTGCCCGGCGACATACTCAAAGAAACCTAACAGGTGTGGTCTGGTTCTACGCCAAAAAAAAAACGACACGATAGACTTACGGAATCGCTCCGCTATTATGTTTTCGTGTAAAATCAATAAACTTAAAATTCTATCATAGAAATCCAATTTTAGACAATTAAGTACACGTAAGTACTGCAATGAGGCTGTGTTGCATTTAAAATTGGGAGTAAAGGGGATAAATAAACTAATTATTAACATTTTACCTAAATCTTGTAAATGTTTGTCCTAATCTTGACCATCTAATAAAAACCTTGTTTTTAAGTTTGTTTTCGCATTATTTTTTATAGTGGATACGTCAAATGTGATTTAATAAAAACACTCGCATTTCAAATTCTAATCTTGTGTGTGTTAAAGACAAAACAAGAGAAATTTAGTAATTGTATGCTTTTCCTAGTGGGTCCACATTATCCATGAAAGTAAAACGGGGAGTGCAAAATAATTTTAAGTAATCGTAATAATTCAGTTATATTTTATTTTTATGTTTTTTTTAATTCGTAAAACACATCAACCACATCTAAAGTCGAACCTTAACCAGTTCTCTCTTTTTATCAGGGAAGAATATACAGTAGAATCTCAATAAGTCAAACCCCGAACATAAAAACCTCGGTAAATTATTTTTTTTGTTTCCTTCCCTTCAAAGCAGAAAACCTCCGTTACCTAAAGTTCAAAGCCTCTATAATAGTCGACGCAATGAAGCACTCAACTTCGGAATTTTTTACACTAAGACGGATCGGTATGCGGTTTTTTGCTTTCGCATTCAAACATTTTTTGTAAAAAGTGAACCTACTTTGTGATTTATACAAACCGCAAATTGCATTGCTGCAGCTAAAAATGGCATCGGCGAACACCCCCCGGATACCTGGTGAGCCGAACCCTGAACGTGGACGTCATCTCCGAGAGGTTTCCTGACAAGATTGCCAAAAACAACCCGAAAATTATATTGGGAGCGTTTTTTGGGACGCTGAATCCGAATTTTACGGCAAAAATGATCCCTAAGCACCTAGTGCACCCGAGAATTTTTCTGACCAGATCGTCCAAAACAACCCCTTAACCATTGTAGGTGCGTTTTTTGGGAAGCCTAATCCAAATTTCACGTCGAAAACGATCCCCCGAACACCTAGTGCACCGGACCCTAGGCCTGAACGTCGTCTCGGAGGGTTTTTCAGGCACGACCGCTAAAGAAAAACCGAAAACCGTTGTAGGGGTTTTTTGGGGCGCTGAATCTAAATTTCACCCCGTACCTTCTGACACCTAATGCTCCGGAACCTCGGCCTTAACGTCATCTCCGAGGATTTTCCAGACACGTCTGCAAAAAAACTAAACAAATCCCATAACGTTTTTTGGTTTGTCTTTAGCGGTCGTGTCTGGAAAACCCTCGGAGACGATGTTCAGGCCCAGGTTCCAGCACACCAGGTGTTTGGGGGGTCGTTTCCGACGTGAAATTAGGATTTAGCGCCCCAACCTCTCATAACGAGTTTTGGTTTGTCTTTTTCGACTGTGTAAGAAAAACCCTCAAAGATAAGGTCCGCGTCCAGGTTCCGGTGCACCAGGTGTTTAGGGGGTCGTTTTCGACGTGAAATTTGAATTCAGCTCCTCAAAAAATGCCCCCAGAATAATTTTCGGGTGGTTTTTGGCAATCTTGTCAGGAAAACTCTAGAAGATAACGTCCAGGACGGAGTTTCAGCGCACTAGATATCCGGGGGGTGTTTGCCGATGCCATATTTGAATTTAGCCCCGCGTGAATTTAGGGAGGGTCCCACGGAGATGACGATCATCGGCGTTTCTAAACTCCAGGTGAGCAGTGGGTCAATTTGAACATCATAATCGTGATCAGCGACCTCGAAAACCCCCGATTTGGGCCAGTTCTGACTCTTATTTACAAAAATATTATATCTTCCAAAAGCCGTCATAAAAAATGCATTTTTTGAATGCATTTTTTGCTGCAGTAATGCAATTTGCTGTTTGTATAAGTTCCAAGTAGGTACATTTTTTACAAAAATTTTTTGGAAGCGAATGCAAAAAACCTCATTCCGATCCGCCTTAGTGTAAAAAGATCCGAACTTTTGACCATTTTAGTGCTTCATTGCCTCGACTTATAACTTAAATTAAGAATTTTAGCATTGGCCCTTGGTGATCTCCATAACTTAAAGTATTTATCAGTGATTCATCGTAAGTAGGTTTTCTTTTAAACCATATTGCTTTGAACTTCAGTCTTTTACTAAAATTGAAAGATAATAAAAAAACGTAAAATAAAACAAAAATTGAATACGCTAATATATCCTCTAACCAAACCTGGTTTAGTCAACATTTGAATTTTTTAAACCTCGCCAACTTCAGCTCTCGATAAGTAAAAAAAATAATACCTTAAAATTTGTATCCTTTTCCTTGATCTTTAGCTTATCAAGGTTTCACTATATTGAAGTTATCTTTCTCTTTTCAGTAGATGACAACAATAGAAAAGTTGAGTTGGGCTTTGTTAAGAAACAAATTAATAAGAACACAACACAATAATTTTCTTGTTAGGCAGTGATTGTAGTTAGGCTTTACAGTTGTTGTGATCGTTTAGATTGTAAATTGACCAATAAGAGTCCAAAGAACCCATATCCGCGCTGCAAAATATTAGATTTAGGAAATTTGCCACCCGGCTCTGACTAATCGGACTGCATCGTTGATAAACATAAAAAAAAATAATTTTTGGCCTGCAGCATAAAACTTTTAAAAGCATTTGTTGTAATATTGTAATAATGTGTTTGTGTAAGTGTCTATTTGTAAAATATACAAATAAGATTTTGTCATATAGTGTAGAAGCTTAATAAAGCAATTATCTACGAAATAGCCTCAAAAGCTACATAGCAGTGCAGAAGAGTTTATATGGCATGCAAGAAATAACTACAAAGAATATACTGCAATCAACGTCTACGACACAATATTTAAACTAGGAGCCACTTAAAACGTTACGTTTTGTCACATGATTGCTACTATATTCCTCTAAGGATACAAGATTAAACGAGAACGAGATACAAACATTAAAAATTAGGAAAATATATTATGGAGGTACAATGGATGAAAGGTTCTTGAGTTGTGAGAAGGAAGTGGTAGTGGAAAAAGTTACAGTAAATTAAATTTGCGTAAATAGTACTTTAAGAATATTCCAGTAAAATTATTAACCTTAAGAAAGTAACACATAGGATGTTCTTAAATTATTATTAGTGAATTTACAATTTTTTTTAAACGGGAGTAACTTTGTTTAAAAAATCTGTTGCCAGTTTATATAGCCATAATTCTATGCTATTAAATATATTGTATTGTTAATAACTTATTTTTAAGTTTTTCTTTTATGATTTTTAAAAACATATAGTTTATTTTTCGTATATCTCACGTTAAAATCTAAAAAGTTTTTTTTTATGAAATCAGCAGTTACAGGATTTTTGCCAATAAAAATAAAAATATTACCTAATACTACTAAGTCTGCACCTTGTCAGAATGTGTTATTTCTTTAAAAAAAACGAGTTTCCAAATAATGATTATCACTTTTTCATTGGCGTCTCTAGGATTTTTATTTTTTTTTATCTAAAAAGAGAGAGGTGGGACCCATCCCAAATTTATACCAGATGCTTCTGGCTTCAAGCAACATACTGTGGTCCAAAAAGAAACAATTATTTTGAAATTTCCGACAGGAAGTTAATTTTTTTGGGTGCACATTCTCTATTCTTATTTTTTCGTAAATTTCATCAAAACTTATCGTTTAATCAAAATTTCTTGAAATTATCTATGTTTTTCTAAATACCATAGCCAGTTAAATTTTTTCACTCAACAATGTTTTTATGCAAATATTTCAAATACCTCTAATTTCCAGAAGAATAATAATATTTTTGGGATCTGACAATAAAATTTGACCAAATTTACGAAAAAATGCAAATAGAGAATTTGCTTTTGAAAGTTCGATTTTTCCCTATAGAGGTACCCAGGAAATTAACTTGTTTTCGCAAATTTCAAAATTATTTAACAACAATTTTTTTAGAAGTAAACTTTTGAAGTCAAAAATATTTTTTTTATCGTTTATTTTTTAAAAAACCTGTAGTTTTTCCGCTGATTTTACACAGTCTAGCACAGTTTGCAGAGCAATGTAGAATCTATTTGGTTATCTTAAATATAACACTAAACCACCGATACCTTGTAAAAAGTAGTACATAGGACATAGAAAACCAAATTTGTATAAAAGTTCGCTTTTTCCTGTTGTTTACAAGGAACCTATATATTGATAATTTTTTCTTTTAAGGTAAAAGTTTTGATTTATTTGTAATTTAATCCCGCTCTTAGGGCAGATGAGTGGGGGGAGGGGGTCACAGCAAGAGAGAAGAAATGTTAAGCAACGCGCTATTAGCAGGGAGCGGAGTAGGCATGAGCTAAATAGCGATATTTGCGTAACGCTGTTATCGGCGATCGCGATTTTTAAATAACGGCGATTTAAAAGCGTTATCGCGATCGCGACTTTCGCACTACGTCAAACATTTGCGGCTATGAGCTCTCTTGAGTGATTTATTTTGCTAAGGCATATTAATTTCACTTTCCTGCCTCCAATTATACTAATTATAAACTGTAAAACTCCAGCTGCTGATTAGGAAACTTAGTTTTTTTTATGCAAAAATAAAGTAAATTACTTACTTCTTAAAATACACTTTCTTTTTGTTAACTATATGGAATAACTATATATAATATTTTAGAAAACTGTAATTCTGCTTCATAGTTTAGTGGAATACGTTGCATTTTGCTCTATATCACTCAACGCGATTAGCAGTGTTGCTTGTTAGTTGACGCGATTTCGCATGTTTTAAAAAATCGCCGTTATTTGCGTTTTTTGTCAATGTTTGCTATTAGCGATTTTTCAATAACGGCGATTAAATCACCGGTAGTGATATATCGCTCATCCCTAGAGCGGAGTGTATGGTGAGGGCAGCAGAATCGATTGCAGCGCCCGCTGTGGTCAAATTTTCGTTAAATTACTCGTGATTTGAATGTAAACAATTAGATAAAAATATTAAAAATAGTGCAAAATAGTTGTTGTGTAGTTGAATGTAAGAATACCGGCAGAAACAGTAACTGCAAATTTTATACATTTCCAACTGCTAGTTGGAAATTAGAAAAAAAGAAAAAAATGGATAAATGCACCCAGACAAAAGGTGTTGAATTCAAATGTCCCGTTTAGCCGAACTACTTTCGGGTTTCGGGCTTAGCCGAACAACTTTTTAATTTGACGTAACAAGAAGAAAAACTTTCTTGCCGTTTATCGTTTGTTCCTGTCTTTTCGTAAAGTTTTTTAACGATTTGCGAGTTTAAAAAAGAAACATTTTTTATAGACAAGGGCTCGAACAGACGAGCCACTCTGTCGCGCCACAGAGTGGTGACACAGAGTGGCCAATCTGCAGTTCTTATGTAAACTCCATGTTTATAGAAAAATTCATTCAGACGAGCGTTTCTGCAGCGACACAGTAGCCGTCAGACGCCGATCCCCGCCACGCGTGGCGACCACTTCTGTACTAAACGCATTCAGACGGGCCACTTTTGGAAGCACCACTGCAGTTTGGTTTTGATAGTCAGGGGTGACGGTAGACGTAAAGATGAATTTTGACAGCGACAGGTTTATTATTGAAATTCATAATCGAGAAGCTATTTGGGATGTGAGATCTCCCGACTATAGCAACTTATCAAAAAACTTCGCAGGATCTGCCCGTAACCTTTGCATTAGTTTATAATACTGCCCAACGGATATTCTCTCCGAGGTTATCGGATGCATCCATAACGTACGACGTCTAGAACGTTTACGTCGACGGCGTAAGAGAAGAGCACGAAGTAGATTTTCTTCATCCGACTCCATAAACACTATGGAAATTTAGGATCAAGGAATGGTATATGTTTGGCAACCTTCGCCACCGTACTAAGCTTCTAGTAACTAAAATTACCAGTTCAGACGAACGACTTTGTGAAGCGACTCTGTGGCGACACAAAGTGGTCCAAATCGGCCACTCTGTGTCACCACACTGAGGCGCGACAAAGTGGCTCGTCTGTTCGAGCCCTAAGTACTCATGGAGTGTCTATAGAACTGACTTTAATTAGTGTCTGTGTAGTTTTCTGTGTTTGTGAATAGAGAACATGGCTATAAAGCCTTCAAGTAAGTAAAGCATATATTGGTGTTAAGTATATTGGAAAAGCCCTAGACTCGCAAGTTTGTCAGGTGATTTTTTACTTATCGGGCCAATTACCGATTTTTGTCGGAGCCCGCTAGTTTTTGAGTTATGACGCCCCACTGACATAACCTCAAAGATGGATAAAAATTCCTAAAATTTCGCCGATTTTCAGTGCTCACCAGGTTTTTACGAAAAATAAATAAATTTTATAACACCTCTTCCACGACTTTTAAGCATGATTTTACGCAGCCGTCAGATGTCGTTTTCATCGCGCCCCGTGCCAATACCTTTCACTAGGCATGAGCTAAACAGCGATATTTCCATAACGCCGTTATCGGCGATCGCGATTTTTAAATAACGGCGATTTAAAACCGTTATCGCGATCGCGACTTTTCACACTACGCCAAACTAGCGTTTTTATTATTTGCAGCTATTAGCGCCCTCGTGTTATTCATTTTGCTACTGTATATTAATTTCACTTGCTCGCCTCCTATTATACTGTTTTTTTTATAAACATATAATATATTATTTGCGATTTTGGTCAACGTTTGCTATCAGCGATTTTTCAATAACGGCGATTATTTTAAATTCCACAATGCAAAAAAAGATTTCTACTATACTGCTATACTATACTACACCTTCCTTTGCATAAATATTATAGAAAACTGTAATTCTGCTATATAGTTCAGTCAAAGTTTACAGAATATAATATTATATTCTGTAAACTTTGGTTCAGTGAGGGGCGTGAAGATGGAGTCGAGGACCCTTGAAATAAAATACGTTTTTTTTCACTCCAGCACTCAACGCGACGGAAAGCGATTAGCTGTGTTGCATGTTGCATATAAGTTGACGCGATTTCGCATATTATAAAAAATCGCTGTTTCTGTCAATCGCCGTTATTTGCGATTTTAGTCAACCTTTGCTATCAGCGATTTTTCAATAACGGCGATTAAATCACCGGTAGTGATATATCGCTCATCGCTACCTTTCACCATGGCTTGCTTCGATCCCCCATTGCTCTGCTTCAAGGGCGAGATCGCGCGTTCGGCGTAATGCTTTGATCCGTTTTTTACACTTTTAAAAAAATTTATATAAAATCCAAGATATACAAGTTGAAGAATAAAAGTTAAGGTTTAATAATTTGTTTAATGAATTCAAATCGGACAAATACAGTTAATACGCTTCAGTTGTTTTAGATATCACGGCAAAATATTTAACCGGTTTATTTGAGCAACATTTTATAAAATATTATTTTTTGGGAGAATAATTTTTTAACCTTAAAATGGTCCAAGTTATGACTTTTTTAATGGTTAATTTATGCGTTTGTTTGTTTTTCGATTATTTAAAAAATGTATGTTTTTTTTATATATAAAAGTAGAAAAAAGCTAATATTTATACACATTTTAGGTTTTGATGTTTCTATGCACCACTTTTTAACAGATACCCCGTTAAACGTTAAACCGTACCAATAAAAAATCTCTGTAAACTGCGTTAGTCATTAAAATATCTCATTACTTGTATTTTAAAGAGAACAATACTTATAATAATTAAAGTTTTTATTTAATATTTACAGGGCAAATTAATTGTGGATTATAATATTTTAAACATTAATACTAAACTTAGAATGTTACTTTTTAAAGTATTAACATTTAACTGGGCATGTATTACATTTCTGGCTTATTCTTCTTTATGGCCATTTTTGTATTTAACATATTTGTAAAAAAAAATATTTAATTCTAAATAAAACATTAATATATTTTTATTTCTTAATTTCCCCAAAATAGACATTATGATCTTATACCTTTTTAAAATTAATTTGTCGGCTTAGCTAAGTGTCGTTTTTTTTTAACATTTTTTATATTATTACAACAAGAAGAACCTTTTTTACGCCAATTATAATTTTTGCAAACATATTTTAAAAGGCTGAAGGACCTCGGTCAATGGCCATTTGATATATGTAATTGATTTTGCTTATGTCAATAAAAAAACATTTCAATTGAATTGAAAAGCTTTTTTTTCTAGGAAAATCAAAATATTTGGTCCAATTATTTTTTTACAATCCATTTATATACTGGGTGTAGTGGGTAGTTTAATTGGATTTTAATCGTTTAGAATAGACCCCCGATACCTTACTACTTAGGAAAGCCCTTGTAGACTG
This sequence comes from Listronotus oregonensis, assembly GCA_019359885.1. NCBI lineage: Eukaryota > Metazoa > Arthropoda > Insecta > Coleoptera > Curculionidae > Listronotus > Listronotus oregonensis. The sequence continues at coordinate 247,731 of JAHBCN010000280.1, forward strand.
TCGTAAGTTAAAAAAATTGTATTTTCTTTTTAATTTTATAGATATTTAATTAAAGTATTTGAATCTAGTTATTTAAAATATTTTATAAAGTTCTGCATTCTACATGTACCTATTCATAGAATAAAAGAATAATTTGATCAAAAATAGAAAAAAAAATATACTAAATTAGATTTTTTCATCAATGTACTAAATATAGGTTTAATTTAAAAAAATTATATATTTGCGATAATATATATTTTAAGGTTTAAGTGTCAAATACATTTAACGAATGATATCATTAACTGCATGTCATATCTTTAATTGTTGTAAGTGAATTTCAAATATTTTTTCTTGCTAATAGTATTTTATAATTTTCATAAAATCCTTTTTGAAGTTTTCATTTTTTGGATAAAATTTTAATAAAATTTTCAATTTATTTCATTGTACAAACATCTGTAATTATAAAATACTTAAATTTTAATGTTAAAAATAACCTATAAATAATTTACCCTGTAAACATAAATAATACATATAAAAGAATAAAGATATAGAAGGACGAAAGCTGCAAGCTCACATGGCAACATAGCTTTCCCTTTGTATTCTAAAAGATAGCAGAAAAGGATAGAAAAAATTGAATTAAAAAGAAAAACTTACCAAGCCGACGAGAAGAAAAAACACCAAAAAAGTGCGTCCCAAAACAGTATGACAGAATACGTCACCATATCCTACCGTAGACATGGTCACAATTAGGAAATAAACGCAGGTCCAATAAGGCAAGGGGTGAGGGTTGTCAAAATCTAAAGGATCGCCAGAATTTTCCAACTAAGAAACAAATTATTTTTATTATACTATTAGAATTTAATCTTTATATCATAAAATTTGTAATTATAAATTAAAATTACATTATTTTTATGTAATAAAACATTTGCGTTTAAGACATACTTTAGTTTAAGGGATAATAAAATAGCAAGTTCATATTATACAGGGTGCGTCCTTTAAAACTAACGATGACTATCTTTTCCAACACCTCGACCCACCTCTTGAGCCCCACCTTCCACTTACTTAAAAATCTTAAACGGCAAAACCCCTTTTGTGGCACCTTCCTGGAAAGCCTTTGATAAATGCTATTTGTTGGTCGTAAAAAAGTTGGGGTAAAATCAAAACTATGCTTAAATTTTAGAAAAATCGTTGATTATTTTTCATAAAAAAATACCAGAAAATGACCATTCGTTAAATTAATATAAGCTAAACACAAATATTCTCCCTTTATAGTTACCCCACCCCTTAAAAGGTTTTAAGTGACACTTCTTTAAGAATCTTAATAAAAAATTTGCTAAAAAATTGCTATAAAAAATCACAAGTTAACACAATTAAAACTTTTTAAGGGGGCGTGGGTAGCTCTACAGAAAACAAAAGTTGTGTTTTAACTCATTATTTAATATAATACAGTGCGGACGTAAATTGTCCCCCCCTTGTTAACTTTTGAATGGGACGAGATATCGCTGCCGGGTAAAAGCGAGGGAAAAAGATATCATTTTTAATATTTTCCGATATAAAGTATATCCAGGTACAACTCTCCAGTTAGGTTCTCCTCTAAAAAAAGGCCTTACAATATTGTCTCCCAATATTCTCGCCCACACGTTTATTTTTTGGGGACTTTGAGTATGATTCCCAAAATATGCGGATTTACATCGACCCAATATCGCACATTTTGTCGGTTGACATTTCCAAAACAAAAATACATTTATCACTGAAACAAACAGTCATGTGTAGGCCGGATTTTCGATTAATCGCTGGGACATAATTTCACAAAATTGCATCCTTCTACCAGGATCATCTTCATGTAATTCATGTAACATAATTAGTTTATAGGGATAAAACTTGTGTTTTTTCAGATATTTTTACTGTGGTTGTTGAAACATTACATTGGTCAGAAACTGCTACTGTAGACTGTTGAGGGTTATTAACAACAGATGCAATTATTTCAACTTGTTTGTCTTCCGATATAGATTTTCTTCCAGCCCCTTTTTCTCTAAATACACTTCTTGTTCTTTGAAACTGTTAAACCAGTTCCCTCAGATATTTCCAGCAGATGGGATTATCGGGAAATCTGTTATTGCAAAATCCTTTCAACCTAATGTAAATTACGGCCGGCCTCGGCGTAAATAATAATTGCTTCTGTTTTTTCTTCGAATGACCTAGCGAGCACCATTTTTTAGATAAAAGCAAAATAAAACTAAGAATAGGCTCTGAATAATTCAGGAATAATCCACATTGTCCATCTGATACCAAAAATGCCTGTCACTATGATAAACATGCAAGACAAAAGATAACATTTTTACATTTTCTTAGCATACTACGACCGGCGAATTAATAGTTCAACTTTTAATCGTTAATAAGTCAGCAACTAAAAACCAAAATTTAAGAAATTAATGTTTGTTGAATAGAGAATTAAAATCCCTTTCAAACAAGATATCACATGCCCCCCCTTTCCATTGGATTTTTTAAAGTACACTACTCAAAACAATTAACGCATATTTTCTAATATGAGCATATTTTTTCCATAGTTTAAAATAATTTTGATATAAATATTTTTTCTAGAATACAAACATATTTCAAAGAAATTTTATAAAGATTTTCTATATTATCATAAAGTGTAAGAAAATAAATCAAATTATTATTTTCTATAATAATTTTATTTATAATAATAATGTTAAAAAATTAAATTACCCTTTAGCCACAACAAATCATATACTACCAAACATTAATTAATATTGAGTATTACCACCCCTTGCTCTTATAACTGCCCTGCAACGTCTTTCCATACTTAAAATTAAGTTCTGGATATATTGTTTGGAAATTCCATTCCATTCCTCTATAAGAGCTGCAGGCAATTGTCCCAAAGTTTCCGGTGGATTTAATCGCCCTCTAACGGCTCTTCCAAGTGTATCCCACATGTGCTCTATTGGGTTAAGGCTCGGGTTAAGGTCGGGCGACCTCGCTGGCCAATTCATAACATCAATACCGGTATCCTGTAAGAACCTTGTCACCATGCGTGCTGTGTGTGGACGAGCATTGTCGTGCATTAATATAAAGTTATCACCTACAAATGGGGCAAAAGGAAGCACATAATCCTGGAGGATGTCTGCTATGTACCTATCAGCATTCAAATTGCCATGTTGTACAATATGGAGATCGGTGCGTCCGTGAAAGTTTATTCCTCCTCCACCATATGCATTCAGTTGACGAATGTTGCCCTGTACAAATCGGGTTCCGGGTCTTCTATACACTCGAACCCGACGATCATTTGTTGATAGAGTGAATCTGGACTCGTCCGTGAACAATACCGTGCTCCAGTCATCTTCTCTCCAGTTAAGGTGGGCTCTGGCGAAAGCTAATCTGTTCACACGATGCTGCCTGCTAAGGCGTGGTCCCGTTGCTGCCCGTCTTGGCCTCAACTCATGTTCTCTTAATCGATTCCTAATGGTCTGATCACTTACACTAACCTGGTTTTCCTAAGTTGATTTTGCAAATTCCTAGCTGTAGTTGTACGGTTTCTTAAAGTTTGCAAATATAAAAATCGATCTTGTGCTGCAGTAGTGGCCCTATGACGGCCTTGGCCAGGACGTCTTGAGATAGTCCCAGTGTCCCTATAGCGCCTTAGCACTCTACTTATCGTCGATTGAGTAACATTTAAAATCTGTGCAATTCGTATTTGATTGTATCCCTCAATAGACAGGGTAACGATCGTATGCGCCTCGGCATCTGTAATATGCCTAGTAGCACGTCCATTATTATTGTTCATATTGTAAATTTCAACCAATTATCAATTTTTTGTGACACTTTATGGTTGACTGACCAAAGAGTCGTGCGGCTGATAAGTAAACACCATCGCATGTGTCTGTTGTACGAAAAAAATTAAATAAAAAAATGTGAACATACTACAAAATCCCGCATATCTGCTGGAATTGGTATAAAAATATCTATATATTCAGTACTAATATTTTAGTTTACCAATTTTATGCACCAGATATTTTACACGATATTTTCAAAATATGTGATAATTGTTTTTAGTAGTTTAGATTGTGCCCGTAGCGCCACCTATGAAATTAAAAATTTTAAATTCATATCAAAAAATAATACCTTTTTTCCTCGCTTTTACCCGGCAGCGATATCTCGTCCCATTCAAAAGTTAACAAGGGGGCGACTATTTACGTCCGCATTGTATATGGACTTTTCCTGGTATTTTTTTATGAAATATTTTTTTTTAATTTAAGGATGGTATTTGATTTTGCTCCAACCATTTACAATCAAGTATTTTTTATAGGTTTTCCAAAAAGATGCTACAAAGGGGGTATTGCCTTTTCAGATTTTTAGGTGAGTGGGGGTGGGGCTTAAGGGGTTGATAGAGGTGTTTTGGAAAATATATTATTTATATTTTCTTCGAGTCTTATGGAAACGGAATTCTTTATTTTTTGGTATCTCTCTTGGTTTAGAAAATATAATCATTGTAAGTTTTAATAAACGCACCCTGTATATTTTTTACGAAAAAATTATCATTTTAATTAACAAATATAAATAAAAAATGTTTTTATTGCATGGTGCAAAGACTTATATTATTATTTATGTTTATTTTATTCTTGTCGAATTTGTATATACACACAGTATTTTCCCAAATTAAAAGCCTACACCAAGTATTATACACAAAAAAGGTAATTAGTAATTTGATTCCTTTTTTTAAATTTTATTTTTTTATATAGAAAATCCGCTCACTGGATACGCTTCACAAAAAATATTTCAATCATGAACAAAGGTAGGATGAGAAATATCAGAAACTACAAGTCTATTTTTGTTCGGGATAATACAATTTTCCGGAATAATGGAAAAACTTTTCACATTTCAAACACAATTTTATATATCTTTTCTATCAAAGTTTTTGTTAGTTCTAAAGCAAAACTGAAAAAGTTGTATTAAATTACATTTAGAAGAGGCTCCGATATTTATATATATATATATATATATATATATATATATATATATATATATATATATATATATATATATATATATATATATATATATATATATATATATATATATAATATATATATATATCCACCAGTAATAAATAAAAGGTCTTGTCAACTTTTTAATTGACGTTTTACTTTGTATTAGTTATTTTAAAATGTTTTACAGTATTGAAGAGAAAATAACAATGATTAAATGGTTTTACATGGAAAATAGTTATCGAAGAGTATCCGACATGTTCTCTACGTTTTTTCCTGACAGACACATTCCAAGTAAGATAACAGTTCAAAATATCGTTCATAAGTTTAAGACAAAAGGTACTGTTATTAATAAATGCAACTGCTTAGAGCGAAATAATAATGTACTCGATGGAAGAGCTAAAGAAAATAATGCTGATTTAGATGTTTTACTTCATGTAGAAGAAAATAAAGGAATTAGCACCAGGCTTCTTGGCAAAGTTGTAGGAAAGGATCACAGCACAGTACTGCGCAAATTAAAGAATTATAAATATCACCCGACATCAAAGACATCAGGAATTAAGGGAAAGCGATTCTTGGTTTGAAGTTATGAAAATGGCGAATAACGATAGGGACTTTTTACGCAATATTTGTTTTAGTGACGAATGCACCTTCACATTAAGCAATGAACCAAACGTTTAAAACATCAGATACTGGAGCAAAGAAAATGAACACAGATTTGTATCTACAAGGACTCAATACCCTCAAAAGGTAAACGTTTGGGCGGGTATATTTGGACATCGGATTATTAGACCTTTTTTCTTGAATCACAATTTGGGAACAGAAACTTTTTTAGAACTATTACAAAATCAAGTGGGCCGGCATTGGAAGAAGTTGCACCTGACAATCAAGACATTTGGTTTTATATGGATGGTTGTCCTGCACACAATTCACGAAAAGTAAGGGAATATGTTCAAAATGTTTTCAATGGACTCACTATAGGACCAAATTACACCATAAATTGGCCAGCTAGGTCTCCTGATCTTTCGCCAAACGACTTCTTCCTTTGGGGTCGTATCAAAAATGTTATTTATACAAATTTAAGTTATCAAAATTTAGAAGAATTAAAAGTTTCAATTTCAGCGGCGTGCGATCGACTATCGGCATTTCAACTTCATAATGTAAAAACTGAATTTTATAACCGTTTAGGATATTGCTTAGCAGTAAACGGAGGTCTGTTTGAGCATCTAATTAAAAAACATAAGCTTTTAGTTTCAATGTGTTGTGTTAAAACATATCTTTAGACAGTTTTTAAGTGTGTTTTTCACCTTGCTATAAAATTGTTTAATTATGTAAAAATCTCATTATGTGGTTCAATGTAATTACTGGTATTTATTAAATGATTACAACCATAATTTTCTCTTCACTACTGTAAAATATATATATATATATATATATATATATATATATATATATATATATATATATATATATATATATATATATATATATATATATATATATATATATATATATATATATATATATATATAAAATATAATATATATATTTTATATTTTTATAAAATATATATATATATATATATATATAATAATTAAAGTTTTTAATAAGAACAGTAAGTGTTATCTATAAACCAGCAACATATGGATTAAAAACTGACAGCTAGCTGACCTTCTGGCACCCAAGACCATTCTTAAGTCAAGTTTATAATAACTGATTATTTTTAGAGATGTTTATTTTTACTTAGTAAGATACTTACCAAGTGAATGATTCCAGCAGCAGTAAGCCACACAGATATAAATATAGAGACTAGCTGAGCAAGACGTATGGAACTGGAAGTCTTTAAAATATTGAGGTATTGTAAAATATCTGGTACAGTCATAAGACGTAGCGCACGAAGAAACCGAAGACCTAAAAATTTAAGATAAAATATTAAAATTATACTCAAATTTCCCTGGTTATCCACACGGGGTCTGCACTCTCATTGAAAATACATAATTTCTAAGATACAGGGTGTTAACTTTTTTTTAAATTATCTTAAATATCCTGAAGCCAATTTTTTTAAAATTTTCAAGTGTTATTTCTATTACTAAGGGCCCAATTTAGGCCTAATTAAATTTAAATTATGAAGTCCAGTGGCATCTCAGGGGACACCTTATCGAAAATAATTGTGAAAAAAATGTACACCACTGACTTTTTTTATATTATATATATATATATATATATATATATATATATATATATATATATATATATATATATATATATATATATATATATATATATATATATATATATATATATATATATATATATATATATATATATATATATATATATATATATATATTTTTTAAGCAACTAAAAATACAACTCTCTTACCTCTTAATATTTTTTTCTATCATGCTTCGTTTCCGATAAATAAATTAAATTTCAATTTGCAACTAGAGTTAACTATTAAAATGGTTTGGAGACTTGCAATGAATTGGCTTTAATTTTTTCTCAAAAACGAAGCAGGATAGGAAAAAATTCAGAAAGCAAAAAGTTGTATTTTTGGTTGCTTATTCTAAGAAAATAATAATAATAATTGCATAGAAAATAATGGCGTACATTTTTTTTACAATTATTTTCAATAAAGTGCCCCCTAAGACGCCACTGAACTTAATTATTCTAATTCATTTAGCACTTAAATAGGACCTTATTACTAAAAATAAGCCCGACAAATTTCAAGAAAATCGGATACAGGGTAATAGTTACGAAAAAAAATATTTTTTAATGTTTAACAACCCGTATTCCAGAAACTTTGCGTTTTTGGACCTACATTTAAACTTTTTTTGTATTTTTCTTAAAAATTAACTCCTAAAATTTGGCCGTGCATTTTTCGAACACCCTGTATAATATCTGTCTTTGATGTACTGTGACACTTGTGAGTAAAAAATCCTTGCTGGGTACTCGTCAAAGATCTTTATAAAGTGGGACCGCTTTTGTCCTGGTCCCGGGGTATATAAAATGAGTGTGCTTAGCCCTATGCACTAGCAGATCGACTAAAACTTCATAAGGAAAAGCCCCCCAAAAAATCTAAATACCAATCTACGTTTTGGTTATTTTAGTTTACCACCCTTATCAAAATTATTATTGTAGAATTTTAATATAAAAATTTAAGAAATTCTTTAATTAGAAATTATAACTTTATGTCATAAAAACATTATAATCCAATATACATTTATTATTAAAAAAAAATACGGAGTAATGTATTTATTGATTGTGTGATGCTACACAATAATTGGCTTCATTTAATAATATACACTTACCTTTTTTTATTTTACCTTTTTTTAAATAAGTTTCCTTGGCCAAAATAATAGATTCATTCCAGCTTATTTGGTGGTTATTATCAAGGGTGTGGTGATTTATGGAATTATGTGTTTTTAATATATGTTTGATGTTTTTTTATGCATTTGGCTAATTGTCTGAATCTTTCACCTACATAAAATTTATTTCATTCACAAGGAATCTTTTAAATAACATCTCTTGTATTTTGTTAAAATTGTATATAACAATATTTTAGATATAATAGTTTATTATTATTAGAATGGTACGAATGGTAAACTCATAACCTTTTCGTTGAATTATATTTGATATGCCAGGAATGTTGGTAAAAATAAATTTGTTATACGTTTATTTCGTTGGTTGGTTATTTAAATTTAAAAAAGCCGTTATTTATAAATTTAAAAGGATTATTATTTTGAATTCAAATATCTTTTAGAAATTCCATTGTAGTGTCTATATTTTAATCAAAACAAATAATTTATAATATATTATATTTATATATTGATTCTAAACTTTTACATCAATAAAAATTAAAACAATTGTAATTTTATTTAGTATTTAATTTTACATATTGATTTTATCTTGATAAGGGTGATAGCCTTGTCACCTATCTAGATTTTTGGGGGTTCTTTGTTATTCTGTTCAGTGCTAGTTCTTATGAACTAGCACTGAACAGAATAACAATCAATGCATCGAAGCGGTCACACTGTATAAAGATTTTTGACGGAGAAAGTATTCAACAGTATAAAACATATCTACAATCAGTGCTATGATGTAGCATCGGAGTTATATAACCCCAGGGTTATTTAACTCCGATGCTACATCATAGCACTGAATGTGTCTTATGATTAATGTATTAAGTATAACGTAAATTTGTCATTTTAAATTAAATAAATAAAGCAAAAGATCGAATCTTAAACGAGCACCTTTTTTTAATTTTTAGTGCTTAACAAAATTTTCTGTTTATTTTTGCAAAAGCATAAAAAAATGCTGGTAGAAATAAAAATGCGGTGTACTCTTTAATAGCAAACTAAAGTACTAAAATCTAGGTCCCAATTAAGGTAGATCACTCGCAAAAGGGCTTTTCTTAAGAATTAAATAAATTTGAAATATGGGGTTAATAGAAGTATCTTTTATCTAATTGAAAAGAAAAACGAAGTTTTTTTATCGTCTGTGAAATGAGATATCAACAATTAAATTTGTGCATAATTGACATTGTCGATATCTGTCATATGAAAGCAATACATTCATTTCGGAATATCTCCAAAACGGTTCTTACAATATTTTTTAAAAACTAATGCAAAAAGATAGTAACTTTTAAAAGTTTACTAAGTATGTTTGTTATTAAGAAATACTGTATACTATTTTATTCTTTTTTTACATAATCGCTCTTATGAAAGGTACAGTCTCCTACAAAAATTATATTTTTGGTAAAGCGTATTCGATCTTATTTGTAACAGCGTAAACTTGTGGTTTATTTAAAATACTGCCCCAAAAATTTAACTAAAATAGCAAAAAATATATTTATTCGTACTGGTACTAGTCTCGGCCCATTTAACAACCAATGTTTGCTAGAGAGAGATATGCAAGTTCGGCGCGGATAGCATGGAAGAGACGAAGATTGTGGATAGGCCGGGCTTTACTTATCTACTATATGTGCATAATTTTGTCGAACACTGTAGCGAGTGAACTACGTTAAGATTTAGAAAATATGTTAAACATACAATTAACATTAATTTCCATGTACGAGCATCCATTCCAGTAACCCAACACATTTTTCGAACACCCTGTGTAATTAACTAATACTTACCTATCCAAGTTCGGTCCAGGTATATTGAAACGAAGGACGGGGGTATCGTAAAATAATCTACGAATGAATACATTTCTAGCATGAACCATAACTTATCACTAGCCGCTATAAACTGAAACAAAATAATATTAATAACTTAAAATTTATTTTAATTTTAAAGTCAGAAAAAAATTAGTGTTTTGTATGATATCTTTTGACCCTTTTTATTTTTCTGAGACCTTTATATTTAGCCGGAAAGAACTTCATGTTGAGGTAAAATATTACGCCAAATTTTGTTAAAGCTAGTTTAGCAGTTTTTGCACAATTGTTATCCAATTTCGTTTAAAAAAAATGAACAGTTTTGGTAATTGTGTAGGGTACAGAATATAGGACTATAGGAAAATTTTATTTTTTTTATATACACTAAAGATCTTAAGCTTTCACACGCTTTTCTAAAAAACAAAATTGGAACATTTTAGACACCCTTAGTAATAATTTAAAATTATGGATTTTTTTTGCTTATAAAGAAATTGCCTATTAGAAAACAATAGCAAATATCAACAAAAATGCACAAAAAAATATATACAGCGTAATTCATGAGAAAATCTCAATACTTCAGGTACGTAGTCAGGGTCTAAAAATAAACATAAAAGCCTATACAAATATGGGTCCGCAAGACATTCGTTTTCGAAATACAGGGTGTTAAAATTCGTATTTAATTTTTCTATTTTTTAAATAAAATCTATGATAATGTAAATATTAAAGTAAAACTTGTTATCCGGGGGTTTTTTTGGTATGATGGATTCGAATCTAATCTTTTCACGGCTCTTACTTGTAGGAGGAGCCACCTTCACGTCTTTTTACTCTTTTAAACATTCACAGCTTTTTGGTACGGCCCTGTATTACATTTTTAGGTAAATAAAATAATTTTTGTGGGATTTTTACGTCAAAAAGGTATACTTGTTAAAAGTTGATATAAGCAACCGTTTTCGAGGTATTTGAATTTAAAAAAATTACGATGCATCTGATTTTATTATAGCAAAATTCTAAAAAAAATAAAACAAAATGTATATTAAATGTATTTTAATTTTTCAAGAAAATTGTTGTTCTTAAATTATGTTTAGCAAAATATAAGCTAGGTTTTAAATTTTTTTAAAATTCCACCATTTACTTCTGAGCACATGTCAGCTTTTTGGTGAACACCCTGTATCTCGGAAACGAAGGCCTTGCGGACCCATATTTGTATTGACCTTTATGTTTATTTTTGGACCCTGATTACGTACCTGAAGTATTGACAATTTCTCATGAATCACCCTGTATAAAATTACGGTCCCATTTTTATTTATATTATACTAATAAAATATTTTTAGACCATTTTTTTTTATTTGTTTAAACAAAAATGTTGATTAACAAAAATAAAAAAGGATTTTTATAATTTTAAACAATTCCTAAGGGCGCCAAATTAACCCGATTTTCATTTTTAAAAAAGCGTTTAAAGCTAAAGATCTTTATTAAATGTAAATAAATACCCATTTTGCAAAACTGTCTATTTTTTGAAACCAAAATTAAAACTGTAGAACCGATTTGATCGAAATTTGGCATGATGTTTTACTTTAGCAACACTTTCTTTCTGACTGAACATGGAAATCTTTAAAAAAGTCTAAAGGGTTAAAAAAACACACAAAAAGCTACGTTTTTCTTTTTTACGTTTTTTATTTCTTGCTTTTTTGCAACAAGCATAATGCATTTTGCTATTTATATCTAATCCCATTGGCACAGTTTATACAGATTTTTTGGTTATTAAAATCTAACAGTAAATATGATAGATTTGCGCTTAGATAGATAGGTAATGCAGAATATTAGGTGGCCGGCAAGGTCCTCTGACCTTACGGTTTTAAATATGTTTTTGTGAGGCAAAACGACGTATATAAGAAGAAAGATGTTAATGTAAAAGTTTTTTAAACCGTATTAAGGCACAATTTAGAATACATTAAAGAAGGGATAGGGCTTAAGCTAGACCGGATAGTAGTTTAATAAGACGCGTGCATTAATGTATCCAAAAAAGAGGCCATCAATTTAAAAACTTGCTGTAGTATTTTTTGTACACATGGTTTTTTAAATTATTTGGTCAATGTTTTACTTTATACTTGTTGTTTTTACCCTAAAAACAATATTATTTTTAGTATAAAACCATCATTTATTTAGCTTTTTGACAAGTAATTGTATTCATAGGTAGTAAAAAGCGCCATAGTTATTTTAAATATCCAACCAACATTTGCTTTTATCCTGCACTGTTTTTTCTCAAATGTGTAATAAAGTGTTTATATTTTATCTTGCTTTTTTTCATTTAAAAAACCCAGGTAGTGCATTTTCTTTTTACAATAAAAAAAGCCATAATCAAGACCAACTAAGAAGATTTTTATTGTTTGAAAGTAAATATTAAGACAGGTTCTAGAGTATAACATGGTATAATTATTAAAATCCAAATTTGTAAAAATCCTATATGGTGCCAGAAAAAAAAAGTTGATGGCGGCCAAGTGACGAAACGTCAGATGTGAAATCTGAAAGCATTATCAAAAAGCGCGGGAAAAGTGGCAATGTCAATGTGCAAATTATTTTAAAATTCGTTCTGAAATGAAGCCAAGAAAAATTAAAAACAATTTTCCAAAATTTCGGTTTTCCTTGGATATCTCCGGAAATATTCTCGGAATTTTAAAACTTTTTGAACGGCATATCGTAAGTCACATAAATAAACATAGTCCAAGAGCTGGTGAACAATTTTAAGTAGGTTCTTGAGGCAGTTTAAAAATTGGTTTAATTGTCCTTGAAGGATCCCTAAACATAAAAGTCAAGGTCTGGCTGAAGGTTAGCGGCCCCCTATCAACATTTGAATTTTTTTAATTTAAGGGTTGGTAGGGGGCAGTTATCCTTAGACCAGACCTTGAATTATATGTTTAGGAGTCCTTCAAGGACAGTTACACAAATTTTCAAAGTGCCCACTCAAAATTGTTCACCAGCTCTCCTACTAACAACTTTGTTCCAATTTAACCATTTTCGTATCTACCATAGTTTCCAAGATTTTAATGGTGACGGTTGAATTTGAATTACCCTGTATTATAATACTTAAATATATTATATTTTTAAAAATATTGTTTTATAAATAAATGACTTCGTTTATCACAAAAATACGTTTGCAAATTTAAAAGAAATGGCAAGCTTAAAGCTTAAATATGGTGCCGTAGTGGTACAATATAATCCCAATTATAGGAAAAACCGGGAAATCTATATTTAAAGATTAATTATTTACATAATTACATATCATTTGCTTTATATACTCCTAGTGCGTTTACTATAAATTGAAAAAGAAACGAAAACAAGTTTAGTGCTCCAAAAAACTTAATAAATGTATTTTTTGGCAACATGTATACTTTCGGACTGATTAACCCAACTATATTTGTAAATTTTTATATTTTAGTTACTCGTAGAAGTGTGACTGCCAAAATGTTATTTTATAAAATGTAAACATTATCAAGCAATTAACTACTTAAAATTAAGTAAGAAATAATCTTAAATAAAGTACTTTTTTGTTTAATACTGATTTAAAAAATTAATTAAGAAACATTCAGTATGTCCGCGGATGCGGTTAACAAGAGGACAAATGGACCAAAAATTTGATAGGAAAAAAAGTCATTCTTGATAAAAAAATTCTGCTTGTCAAAAAAATATATACTACAATTGGAAAATAGATTTTTATCATACAGGGCGTCTCAAAAATGCAAAAACATAAAATCAAGTAAGAGCAAACACTCGTTTTTTGGTCTTTTAACGTAAAATGATAAATAAAAAACTTGCTCTAAATTTATTTCTTATCCTGATTCCGAACTTACTGAGGAAAATTAGAATTTACGAAAAATAAAAAAATCAACAATTTTGCAAGTACGCATTTTACACTTACATTTTTTTTACATTTTACATTGTATATTTATTTTCATTAATGTTTAGTAATGTAGAGGTGATAATCAAGTAAAAGTAGTAAAATGGCTAGGTACTTGCAAAAATCTTGATTTTTTTTTTATTTTTCATAATTTTAAATTTTCTTCAGTAAGTGCGGAATCAGGTTTAGAAGTTAATTTAAAGCAAGTTTTTTATTTATTATTTCACGTTAAAAGGCCAAAAAATGACTGTTTGCTTTTGTTTGATTTTATGTTTTTGCAGTTCGTATTTTTTCGATAAGCAGATTTTTTTATCAAAAATGACTTTTTTTCGTATCTTTCAATATTTGGTCCATTTGTCCTCTTGTTAACCGCATCCGCGGACATACTGTATATAATTATAAGTATCAAAGTTATTTTTTCTAAAAAATAAAATATCTTTAAAGTTAGTCATAAAAAAATTCAGAAAGGTACTTACTCGTATAAAAAAATATACCATAAAAAATATGTTGAAGGCAAGATCGATTTGTTGAGTGATGTTTTTACTCCACTCTTCGCAATGTTCTACACCCTCACTGAAAAAAAAACAAATCTTATTAATACTACTACAATTTCTTTACCATCAATCAATACAGTGAAAATCATTAAAAATGCATTTATTTCTTACACAGACCGTATATCCGAAAAATGTATTTTATGTTAAAGTCTTGCTTATTAATGGAGAAAGAAAAACTTTGTAATGAATTACTAAATAATCAATACTTTTTTGATGTTCTTAGATATTTTATTACTTTGAAAAAAAAAACTAAAAAAATATAGTCAGAATGAAATATTTTAATCAATTTTAATCAATAGCTCATATTTATTTAAGGTAGCTCACTTGCAACAGTCGTAGACAAAAGTATCGCCTTATAGTAAGTAAAGCCCGGCCCGTTCACAAGTCAAATCGAGATTGGGATGAACATCTTTTATCTTCGTCTCTTCCATGCCATCCGCGCCGAACTCGCCCTTCTCCCTCTAACAAAAATTGATTGTTAAACGGACCGGGATTCCCTTGACTAGTACCAGTACGGATCATTATATTTTTTCTATTTTAGTTTAATTCGTGATGCAGTATTTTGCATGAACCACAAATTTAGCGCTGTTCCAAATAAGATCAAATACGCTTTACCAGAAGTTAGAGGTTCTCAATGCGTAAAAGTATTATCTCAAATTCAATTTTCTAATACTTTGATTTATATTACATTTAGTCCAGAACACGAAGCTAAAAAAAGTGCCAAACCTCGAAATTTTTTCAAAATGCATAGATTTGCATGAAAATTATGGGATTTAGCTTAACTTACCCTCCACTTTAAAATCTATTTTATGCTGATGGGTGCCCTTTATTTCTTAGGGGTGAAAACTACCCTTTATTACTAAAACCTATAAAACTATACATTAAAGCGTAAGTTGAGTAAAATTTGACTCAAATAAGTTGAAAAAGTAGTATTTTGTTTCTTTAAAACATTATTTGAAATATTTCAGCTTTTAAAAATCAACCCCTATTATGATTAAAAAAATATTAACCCTAAAAAATTAATATATTATCACAGTGTTTTGCATGAAAATTTGGGATTAGGCTTAATTTACCCTCATTTTTAACTTCTACATTATACTGAAGGTTGTTTTTTATTTTTTAGGGATTAAAACTTCCCTTATTGCAAAAACCTTTTAAAACATTCATATTAAAGCTCAAGTCACATAAAATTAGGCTTATATAAATTAAAAAATAAGCATTTATTTCTTTAAAACATTATTTAATATATTTTAACCCTTGAAAATCAACCCTTATTATGATTTAATAAAAAAATATTTACCCTGGAAAAATTAACATATTGTACCAGAGTTGTATTTAAAAAATGTGGCTGCTCAAAAGTAATACTAATTTAATTTTGTAAATTGTTAATCCTTAAAAATTCACCCGTTACAATATTAGAATGCAAAAAATAGAACGAAACCGCGGATTTTTTAAAACATGCATCGAATCGCTTTTAGCATGTTCCAAAAATTTGTTTTTTTAAGCATAATTCCTTCAGTTTTTGTAACAAAAAGTTCTTTAAAAAACCATTTTGTTGTTTTTTTTTAAAGAGCTATAAGGTCCTATATATTAAAACTGTTTAAAACTCTAATTTTTTTAAAGGGGTGAGTTGAAAAGGCTGAAACAAGGTAGTACTCGTCTGTACACACGCGTTTTAAACGTTTATATCTCACTTAATTTTAGTCAAACAGTAAATATAAAAAGCAAAATATTTGTAATTTAAAAAGCTGCAATTTAATAAACTTTAATAATTTTTACGTATCTCCCTTTGTTTTCGAGTTATTTTTAAGAAAAGGTCATTTTTATTAAAACTCTGAAATTTGATTTTTACTTGCAGCTCCATTTTTTTCAAAACCAAGCAATTTAAATCGGTTAAATTTTTGAATGAACTTATGATACATAGATAAAGAGAATTAAAAAAGAGCTACGAATCATTTTAATTAGGGTAGTAATTAGGGGGGTGTTTTTGCACTCAAAAAAATTTGGTCTAACTTTATTTTAATCATAACTTACTCAACTTTTATAATACATGTCTTTTTTTAAAAGGAAGGTCTTTGCAAATGCTTTAAAAAAGTTATTATTAGTTTTTCTCGAAAAATTCGTAGATTTTGCGTTATTTGCCTTTGAAACTCTAAAATTTTGTGTTTGATGAATAACAGCTAACCTTTAAGAAACCACAACTTGTTTTGTATTGGTCCCACAGCAAATAAAAAAACCATTGAATTATTTTTATAATATATTTTAAAGCTGCAATTTTGTTATTTACAGTTTTTTAAATATAATGCATACTTATCGAATCGAGCTATTTGCAAAAAACCGATTAAACACGTTGATTTTATCGACGAAAAATTTTGACTTTCGATCGCGAATTACTCGAAAAGCATGCATTTTACAATAAAAAACCATGGAATATTTTTTGCTTAGAATTCATTTTCTATCGATTTCTGTGGTCAAAATATTAAAAAAAAACCACCCCTAAAACGGTTTGGCAACCACCTCCAAAGGAAAGGCGCCCTTCGGCATGATATAGATTTTGATCCTCCTATTCCCTACCTACTGTCAAAATTTCAAGTCATTCTTTGTGTCTTTGTTTTGAAGAGAAATTTGAATTTATTTAGTTTCCTTCGATAACACGGGACTGTAAACGTGTCATTAATATTAATTTAAATCAGAAATAAACCGAACGACTTGCACTGTCGGAACCCAGTAACGAAGTGGTATTTCTCATTTTTCGTAGGACGCGCGCAGCTTGGAGGTGCCCAATTGAAAGTGTATGGTTTTTGTTTTATACAAAACAAATTTGAAATTCACTATTAAATGAATTATTGAAAATTAAGAGTTACACAAACACTTTGCATTTTGAAAAAAATTGCTAGGCAAAATGGTTCGTTTCCTGGACTAATTAGTTCTTAAAAATTATTGTAAGAACCGTTTTCGAGATATTCGAAATGAATGCACGGCTTTCATACATGACAGATATCGACAATGGTAATTATGCACAATTTGATTGTTAATATCTCGTTTCACAGACGATAAAAAAATCTTTATTTTTTAATTAGATAATATACACTTGTATTAATCCTATATTTCCATTTTATTTAAATCTTAAGAAAAGCCGTTTTTACACCTAATTATTAACGTTAAAAAAATAAAAACAAAATCAAAAAGTTTCTTATACAGGGTGATTCAAAAATCGATCACGAAACTTAAGAGAATGATTCTACATGACAAATTAATGGTAAAGCCTCATATATTTTTTTTTTCAAAATGTCATTCGTTTTCGAGTTACAAGCCGACAAAATTCAGTTTTTTATTTTTTGGTTCTTAAATTGTTTGCTTACGGAAAAACCGATTTTACTAATATTTGAAACGTAAACTGAGCCGATTGCGCTTTATCATTTTAGTAACAATTCACATTGAAAATGTTTTTTTTGTCATAATTTTTTAGTTTTAACAGCTATACTAGTTTTTAGTATGTTTTCTTAAAGACTGATGCAAGGCCTTTTAAAAAAGTGCTCTTTATTTAACTTGCTAAATCCAACCGTTTAGATGTAAATCGCCCTTAAAAATTAAGTGGTAAATTTATTTTTCTTATTTCATTACCACCAGTTACCAGGTAATTGTAACTCGAAAACGAATGACATTAAAAAAAAATATATGAGGCTCTACCATTATTTTGTCAGGTAGAATCACCCTCTTAAGTTTCGTGATCGATTTTTGAATCACCCTGTATGGAATTGAACAAATCAAAATTTTTAAAAACCATGTTTGAATTTGGGGTCTTTCTAAGCCAATTTATTTTTTAACCTTTTTAAGTCGGTCGTCGTATTTTTTTTAAATAAATTGTCAGAATTGTTTTTTAGTATTAAAAATATTAATTAGAAATTATTATGTATTAAAACAAGTACTGGGATACAATAGCGATTAAAATAGCGTAGTCAATACAGAAAAAATTAATCAGTAGTAAAATTCTAAAAGACATATACCTAAATTTCTATGTAACTTTATGGTATTATATACATATAAAACATTTTATTGCTGTAGATTTAAACCTACCCACATAAAAAATTAAAATATAAGATGACACAACTCATAACCGACAAGTGCTAAAAAGTGGTTTTTAGCTTAAATTTTTGCATCAAGTGAATTTTATTTTAATACTTAATTATGATTTTCACTGTATCTTAAACGTATTGCCATTATTGCAAACCAGTGTGTGCATTTGTGTTTCTTATATAAAATATTATTTATTAATAGGTACATACAATTAAATTTGAACGCAAATATTATGAAAGAAAAACTGAAATATTAATCATAATTTAAAAAATAACGACATACATTTTTTATTAGAATGACTGTTATTTTTAAAAACCGCATTTGATAAATTTGCGGTATTTAACTTACGTTAGTTATTAAAAATGTTTCGACTACCTTTTTTTTACTTTAACGGGGTAATTTCTTGTAGTTTTATCTTTTATGATCCAAGTATCGTCATAAACCAACTTTAATTGTAGTTTAGAAACTATCTAGTCATGCGTACTATTTTTTAACCTATCCTTTTAATATAAAAAGCTACAATAAATGAGCTTCTTGTAACAAAGTTCTAATAAAATACTAACATTTAAAAGGTCAATTCAAACCCAATCTACTAATATTAATTATATCTTGCCGCCTTTTCTATATTACATTAAACACTGACGCATAGTGAATGTTATCCGAACCATAACCCTATCGACAACCCTTTGACCAGTGCGAATTCCTGCCTGAAATCTTAAATGGAAACGAGAGGGGGGTCAAGTTTTACCCTGTTTGAATGCTCTTTCGATTCTCTTTACGTACATACCTATATTAAGCCGTTTCGATTTAGTTTTCGAAATATAGGTACTAAGTGGTATAGAAAAAGCAACACCCAGAATTATTTATTAAATTTTGATAAAAATTTGTAAACATATTTGCTATCATGAAAGTATATGCAAGCCGTACTTTTTCTGTAAAGGATTTTTTTGTCATATCAGGATCCGAACAATATGAACATGTTTAGTTATTATTCACTGATGTTTCTGTGTTGTATTTCTTTGATTCCATTTGTTTTATTGCTGTTTCATTGCATTATTATGCCTAGAGTTAGCAGACGTGCTAATTTTACTCAACTTTGCGAGTTTGAGAGGGGTCGGATAATCGGGTTACGTAAAACCGGATTTTCTTCTAAAGAAACTGCTAATCGGATGAATCGAAACCAAGCTACTGTAATTAGATGTTGTCGAGCGTGATTCCAAGTAGGCCGAAATCGACGAGTTAGAGGTACTAGACGCCAAAGACAGACTACAAAGCGACAGTATCGTTATTTGAGGCAACTAGCACTTAGAGATCGATTTTCCACAACAAGAGTAGTTGCGAACCAGTGGTTTGATGCTGTCGGAAGGGCAATAACAATGAGGAAAGTTTATCGTCGCATAAGGTCTTTTGGGCTGTTTTCATACCGTCCCCATCTTGTACTACCTCTGACCACACAGCATCATCGGCAAAGATTAGTATGGAGTAGGGAGAGACTTGAATGTGTTCAGCGATAAGTCCAGATTCTGTTTGGGCACACATGATGAGCAAGAGTGACGTAGTGAAAGACGGATCTTCCAATTTTCCATCGAAGGTGTAGCCTCCACGATGGCCTGACCTTTCACCACTGGATTTTTTTTGTGGCGTCACATGAAAATTAACGTGTATGCCACTTAACCAGAGTCTTTGGAAAAGTTGCGCGAACGCATTAATTTCGAATGTACTGCTCCTGAAATGCTTCGAAATGTGCGAAAAAGGTTAGAGCAAAGTCTTTTATTACTGCATGAAAATTGGTGTAGCAGCAGAAGTATATTATTTACTTAAGTCTCACTTTTGTAAATAAAATTTATTATTAATCCTAAAAATTTAAATTCAGTAGAAGTATATTAAAAATTGCTGTACCAAAAGAGCTTGACTAAGCATCTCCGCAAGGAAAAATAAAAGACCTCTAAAACGAGGTACTACCTCTTCTCCCCCCGCCTTTCCTTCTTAGATTTTAGGAGTGGAACGCACCCTTGTTAAGGCATTACAGTTAGGAATCACGATATAGCGTAAAAAAAAATCTCTCCAATAACAGTCCAGGAGTCCGAGCGTTATTATTAAGAAATCATTTGAAGCAACCAAAAATCGGATATTTGACTTTTTTTGGACACTCTATTTTGAAAACCACTGGATCAAAACGGCTTAATGTAGGTATATACATAGAGATAATCAAGAGAGCTTTCAAACAAGGTACAACTCGACCCTGGTTTCCATTTAAGATTTTAGGAGTGGACTTCGCCCTGGTCGAGGGATTGCGGTATGCATAAAAAGTGTTCCTTTTGCAAAAAAGGTAGACGGGTTCAAGCGGTTTTTTTCAAAAAGATGAAAAGTACTCAAAATGGCCCTCGTTCTTGTTTAGCCACCCTGTATAAATGACTAAAATATAGGAAATTTAACCCTTAGTATGTGTAATTTGTATTCTCTATATTTAATGTACAGTAACGGCCATTAAATCTTGGGCAATTATTTTTTCCTTTTGTTAAATAGGCTTATGCCACCTTCTACTGAAACCTGAATATACCTTTTGAAAAACCTAATAAAGAAACAGGTGTCCGTTGTCAGTGTCTAAAAATATTTTTTAAATGCCAAACTTAACTTTGGATCAAAAAGTATTAATTATTCATTATATTGAGCAGAGAGGTTGGCCAGAAAGGGATGTGGCGAAAGAGCTTAACATCACAAAGAGTACTATTCATTTTTTTTTTAATGGCACTCCTTTGAGAGAAGAGCTGGAAGTGGTCGCCCCAAACTATCAAATCAAGAAAAAGACAATAATTTAGGGGTAATGTTTTGAGAAACTAACCATTTAAATCTGTAGTTACAGCAAAAACGGAAGCAATTTTTTAGCATCGGTTAGAAGGACACGGCGAAGAATAAGGCAAATATCTGAATTGCGCTGCCAACCGGCAGCCTTAAAACCGTTTTTAACAAATGCAAATAAAGAACAACGTATTGGATTGGCTTTACAATTTTACTTGAAACCTCCGATTTTTTGAAAAAAAATATAATATTTACCGATGAAAAAGTGTTTCAGTCGTGCTGCAATGAGAAACTTAAGGTATACAGGCCTCAAGGAACACGATTGGATGAAAAATATACCCAAAAGGACAGAAGTAGTGAGCGATTTTCAGTAAATGTGTGGGGGTGGCTGAGTGCACAAGGACTTGGTGTATGTTATTTTATCGAAGGAAGGTTTAATGCGGAGGTATATATAGATCTACTACAGAATATCATGCTTCCTTCTGTACTGGATCGATTTCCGGACAGAAAGATAAGTGTCCCGCTCATACGGCCCGGCAAGTCGGTGAATGGATGGAAGAGCAGCGTATCAGGGTTTTACCGTGGCCCGCACATAGTCTGGATTTAAATGTTATGAAAAATGTTTGGGGCTTATTAGTTAAAAAAATAAATATAGGAAATGAGTTTAGGCCGCAAAATGTAAACGTACTTAAGGATAAAATATAAGAGGCGTGGAATGAATTACGAGGAAATCCGGACTACGCCCGGGCTTTGGACCATTCGATGCCTGGAAGGCTAAACTCTGTCTTAGAAAAAAACGAGCCGCAATAAAACATTAAATTTGTTTGAAAGGATATTTAAGTTTGTTTGAATGTATTAAATTGTTCTTTTACCTTTTGCTTTATTTATAGTAATTAAAAGTAAAACAAGGTAAAAAAGAGCGATTTACAAAAATTGGTAGAAAATTCAAAATTTTCAAATTTTTTGCCCAAGATTTAATGGCTTGTTAATAATAAACGTATTAATAATTACACAGGCCCATTAAAAAAAAATATGTGGTGTGTGCTGGGTGTCAGACTATGATTTTCTGGCAATTTTTTTTCGCTGAACAAAAATCTGAAGTCAAAATTGAGGGTCAAACAGCCAAACAGCAAAAAATCAAGATAACCCCAAAAACCGACACGGTACATTTACCGACAGAAACCTGCTACCACGGAATGTTTGGACTACGACTATATAAACTATAAGAGATACAAAAAATTTTATGGAACAAAAAAGAGAGCTTTTAAAATTGTCTATAAAAAGTTACATAAACATTTTTGACAAGATAAATAAAAAAGAAAATGTAATTTTTCCAAAAAAGTTCAGTCAAAAATAGAAAAAATGTATATTTGTTTTTTTATAAATCATTTATTTTATTTATTTAAGTTTAAAATAACTTAAAATTTGTAAAAAAGCTCCAAAAACCAAATATTTTCAATTTTTTTCCAGAAGTATACCTTAAAAAAATCCTGAAAATTCGTTTTTTTCATTATAACTCGAAAAATATTGTATTTAGACAAAAATATAATATAACTTAAATTAAAGGTCTTTTAAGAATACATTATTTATGTTTTATAAAGTTTCGTGTATCTTTTATAGTTTTTAAGATATTGACGTTTAAAAAAACGTTAATATCTGAAATTACGCCTTTTCTCGATTATTTGCTGTTTGACTCCCAATTTTAACTTCAGATTTGTGTTCAGAGGAAAAAAATAATTCAGAAAATCCTAGTCTGATACTCAGTACACACCACTTATTGTTTTGTGGAACTGTATTATTATTATTTGGTCTCAGAACTTAAGTAGTTTTAACCCTTAAAGTTTCAGGACAGTACGCAGGTAATTAATAATTTTTGTTATATCCTATTTTTATGATGTTTTTAGCTAATTAGTTATTAAACACAAATAAAGCAGACAATGCGTAAGCACACAAACAAACAGGACAATAAACAATGGTTAAAATTAGTAAAAAAACATTACATTGATTAATAAAATTTTGTCCCATTTCTTTCGATAAATACTTATCTGTACCTCCAAGAATTAGTAATAAAAAATATTTACCCAGCATGGTAACTAAAAATAAAAAAAAAGTTTATTTACAAAAAAATTTAGAAAATGGGTTAGCACAACAGCTACTAGAAAGATGGTGCAAAGTAAAAAATATAAAAATAGAATAACGGGGCTATTCGAAAAATAATTCTGGCACATACTTAAGAAACTTAAAACTTTTGTAATTAAAAAACGATTATAATTCTTTGGTTTCTCTAGTGCCTGAATACTTTTCGAAAACCTGTAATTTTTGTCTAGGTGGTTTACTCTTAAAAAGTTTTAGACTTTAAGAGCATTAGCTATTGTATTCAATTTAATGCATTTTATGTTTACTTACTAGGAGGCATCTATGAAGTAAATTACAAGTGACGCTATACTTAGAATAAACACCAGTACAACCTGCAACAAAAAAAATAATTACTCCTTTTACTATTTAAGACATAGTTAGAATTTTAGTTACATTAGTAAATAAAATGTAAAAGCAAGAAAGTAAATAAGGCGCAACGCTGACTGACGTATACATTATTTTTTATAATTTTATTTATTTACTAGATAAAAGGCTTGTCTCCGCCAGGCGAGAGACAATATTAAGTAGCCTCTGTCTCCGTAAGACGCCTTCCGTACGGCTAACGGTAAAAAAACACTTTTTTGCTCCTATTTTTGTCCCGGGGGCGAAATTCAAAAAACGGGCTTCGTTAGGTTCTAGCCACTGGTAAAGACTACCACTGTGCCAAATTTCATGATTTTAGCTCAAGCCATAACTTCAGAATCACGTAACAGACAAATAAAGATATAAACCTACCTACATATAAATATATCCAATTATAAATTATATATATATATATATATATATATATATATATATATATATATATATATATAGATTATTACTAAATTACAATTTAATTGCCATAATTATGTCTATACATAAAATAAAGCTCTGTTAAAAAAGTTAAATTATAGAGGAAAAAACTTTCTATTTAAAGATACACTATATGCATCCCGACTGCGATTTGGCATCGTCTTATATATATGGCTGGACGCAACCTTAGAAAAATGTATGTCAAATCACGAAAGACAATGCCCAACCATTTGGGCATTGTCTTCCGTGGGTGGATATTCTCTCCTGCGTTAGACAACACGTAATAAATATGGAAGCGTCTGAATGCAGTAGATTTTGTCAAGAGCAGGTGGGACAATACCTCCTGTTTTTGGCGTCACCGTGACGATGATATTTGTTTCAGTTTACAGTTTAGCAACACCATTCAAACTTTGCTCGTGGTTAGTTCTGGTTAGTACTAATTTTTTAAAAATATCTACATTTTCCTTAAAATAAGAGACTATTTAAATATTTGCATAAGAAAATTGTTGAGTGAAAAAATTTCAGCTAGCTTTGGTCTTTAGAAAAATATAGATAATTTTGCAAAATTTGGGATTTGACGATAAAATCTAATCAAATTTACGAGAGGGGCACCTAAAAAAAAACAACTTGTTTTCACAAATTCAAAATTTAAAATTTTCTTTATTAAAGCTTTTATGGGCAAATCGTTGAAACATTGTCTTCTGTGATTCGATATACATTTTCCTTGAGTTGCGTCGTGCCATAGGAGACAATGCCAATACGCATCTCGACTACCCTTCCGTTTTCCTAAAACTACTAATTTAGAATGGCCCGTATCAAACTAAAGCTATCTCTAAGAGCCTAAAGACTTGTGGTTTTCTTGTTTTTGTACGACGTCCAGTGCCCCTAGCTGTGTGTTCTCAGCCTTTTTGAATCTATGTCCAAAATATTTAAACGGAAGACTTGTTAAAATACTTTTGAAATTAATCCGATTTTTATACCTGTCACATCTAAGTGACCCCGAACCCACCGCGGCCGGGCTGCATAAACGTAAACTGCAGACGCACAAGGGATAGCCAAACATTTCGCAAATGATCGGCTAGAATCGGCCTAGTTACCCGCTTCAGGCGCGTAAACTGGAGACATAGTTGGATCTTACACGTCTGCAATATGCATGGGTGTTTAGGTATGTACTTGTAACAAAAGTGATTATAAACAATAAAAAATATAGTGCCAGAAGGTTACGAATATAATTTTATAAACCAAAGCAGTTTAAGAACCAAACTACATTTTAAAGAAGAAGTAGAGTTTAGTATAATATTATATTAGCGGAAATTAGTGATAACGGTAAACAGATATGGGAAGGTTGACGAGAATTTAAACCAGGACATGTCTTCTGGTAATAATTATTCATTTGTCCAAAACCAGCAAGATCAAGAGACGTTTGATAATGAGGTTGCCATGGAATTTGACGATAAGCAAAATATTGACATAGAAGCAATAAAAACTAAATGGATAGCACATTCAAATTTAATTATGCCAAAGCTTGAAAGCGATCCTGAATCTTTTGGACCCGGTATAATGAAATATTTGGACAACTGTACCAAGCAAGCCAAGTCAAATCAATCATTGATATCAGGCTCGCATTGTGCTTTTAAATATACAGGAATTTCGTCTAAACATAAGAGGCAGGGTTTAAGAAAAAGGAAAAAAATAGTAAACCACTTCAATTATTAAGACGAAGGTTACATTGACAGGTAAAAGAGCATCATTAACTGAAACGAAAAACCGGAAAATATAACAGAAAACAGCAAACAAAAGCACCACACAAATTGGCACTGTGTGTAGAGAGTAACATTGACTGGGTGATAATAAATTCAGGAAATGGTGATTTTTTGCAAATTTTAATTTGTCATTATGTTAATTTTAAAAATTTTTGGTTGTATAAATGTGTCTTATTTACATTTCTAAAAAAAGCATAAACTATAAGGGTACAAGCATAAACTACGTCTGTCCTTTACAAGTTGACCAACCTTAGTAAACTGCAGACGTATAAGGACAATCTACGTCTCCACTTTACTGCTATTTTTATTGGTCGGATAGATCTTTAAAAACCGAATCGTTCAGCTAAGCTTTATGCGTTTGCAGTATACGTATATGCGGCCGGGCTTAGCTAGTCCCCATGTTTTGTTTAGTGGGTATAACAGACTCACTGGATGGAATTTGAAGTTTGTTAAAATATGTGTTGTCTGCTTTAAGCTGGCTCTTGGACTATTGTATTGAAAGGGGTATACTCCGTATGTTGCAATAAATCGTAGTTGCCATGAACAGCAGCTAGACAGGGTGCCGTAGAAAAAATTGTCTTCGTGCCTCTAAATGTTTAATAGATAACAAAATTGGTTTGTATTTAGGAACATAACTTTATTAATTTAAAAACAATTTAAGGTTAAATGTGGTATTAACAACAGAAATATTGCATTTTTTCTAAAAGTGAGCGTGCTGATTTATTTATCTTGTACAGGCAAGTAGAGTGATCTTAGGATGATCAGGGCATTCTAGATAAAAAATTAAAATTTAATTTAAAAATAAAATTTAAACAAAACTTGATACCAAAAATTATAGTTTAAAAAACCGAAAAAAACGCTTTTATGGGCAAAACCAATTAAAAAGAAAAAAATTTTTTAAAATATAAAGAGTTTTTTACAGTGATAAAAAAGTCCAATTAAATTATTTTTTGACTAATTAATTTGGAAAAAGATTTAAATAAAAATTAATTTATTAACCAAAATATTTAATTAATAAAAAAGCGTGGGTCCCGATATTAAATGTTACAATTATTTTTTTGAGTTATTTACAAATTTAGAGGTGTTTTTAAATATAGTAAATTGCACCCCACGTTTTTTACTTTAATTAAATTATTTTTTATTAACCTTAATTTTTTTTTTGGTCTTATTCCAAATTATTTAGTCATAATTCATTATTGGACTTTCAAACACTGCAACACAAACTTTTAAAAAAAATATTTTTCATTTTTTAGTTCGGTTTAAATAAAAAGCGTGTTTGTTTGGTTTTTTAAGACTATAATTTATTTTCTTAAACCAAACAAAAAAAAGTAATCTTCATTAAGACCCTTGATTTTTAGGTATGTTTAAATTTTTTTTTTTTAATTGGGGTTTTGTTTCGATTTTAGGATTTTCAATGGAACTTCTTACAATTTTTTAAAGTTTTTTTTTTAAAAATTATTGAATTTTTTTTAATATTCCTATTACTGCTAAGAGACATTTGATTCAAAAAAAGTTTTTTACTTGCGTGAGCAAATTATTTACTTTTGCGCACGCAAAATGAGTGCCAAAGTTTAACTTTGCGCAGGGAAAACCCTTTTTGCCACGCATTTTTGTTCTGCATATTTGCCGTATTTTGGTCGATTTTTTAATGTATTAATAACTTTTGGATGAAATAATATTTTAAAAAAAGGGTTTTAATATTCTTTTTATTGTGCTTTATTGAATTTTAGATACTTTTGGGCGCTTAGTAAATATCCCATATCAATTTTCTTTATTATCATTTTAATATTTTTCCTGCACCAGTATTTCAAAAGACACCATGCTAAACAATAAAAAATCAAATTTTTTCTTGTTGCTGCAGCAAATACACAAAAAATTTTCTAATGTCACGGAAGCATTAGAAAATTGGTAAAAAGTTTAAAATAACTTTCTAAGAATGGAGGAAGAATTGCCAGACGATGTTTTAAAAGCCGCAAAAATTGCCAACTTAGAGCTCCTGCCGGCAAAATCAAAAGAAAAGTACGAGAAACAGTATAATTCATTTGAAACATGGTGTGAAGAAAAAGGCGTTAGAACCTTTGAAAAGGGGTACTTTTTTGCCTATTTTCTCAAATTAAGCAAAATTTAGCCAAATACTTTAAAAGGCCCAAATACTCCATGCTAAAAAGTGTTTTAAAGATCAAAAAATTGTAGATATCGGCAAATTTTATAAGTAAGCCAAAAAAGTCAGGATTTTTTTAAAAAAAGAAATATCTACTTTATTAATAAAACACCTAATGAAATATACTTTTGATAAAAATTGCGACCATTTTCGGACTTGCTGGCGCCGCAGAGAGAAGAACTCGCAAAAATGAAAACATCCGACATCGAGGACAAAGGAACCTAATTGGGGTAAAGATTCCAGACGCAAAAAATTATACCACGATTTTTGTCCCGTCCAAAGAGATCAACGAAGAAAAAATATTTGTTCTTATATCGAAGTATAAAGCAAGGCCACCGACAACACATTAACGTTTTTTCGTATATTTCAAAAGGGAATTTTGCCACAAAATGGGTTGGGATCAATACATTTGGGAAAATGCCCTTCTAGAACCCGCATTTTTAAAGTTGCCGAATCCAGAGCTATATACCGGGCCCGGGTCTTCTAAATTATTGGAAAATTTAAAAGGACTCAAAAATATAAAGCGGTTTGGGGGGTTGGAAATCGACAACGGTAGCCGAAGGGATACATTAAAAAATCAAAGGCTACAAAAAGGGGTTAATAAAAAAATTTTTAAAATGAACAAGCCAAAAACTCTTAAGAAGCCAGATGAAATGTCCCGTTCCAAGACGCTGTTCAATCAGCTAAAACAAGATTTCGTCTTAACATCGAGCAGCGAACCATCATCGACGTTCCTAAGAAATAATTTTGGAAAAACATGCAACTAATTGTACTTTTAAAAAATTAATATTGTTAATAATAATTAATAATAGTTTTTTTTTGGATAACGTTAAAAAAAAATTTAATTAAAATTTCTTTGGGGTTTTTTAATTTTTTTTAAAAAAATTTTTTTTATTTCTAATAATTATATTCTTTAAGAAAACGCTCGTAGAAAAAAATATTCGCCAAAATAAAAAAAAATATTTTCTAATTTTGGAAAAAATTTTTTTTTTATTTTTTTTTAAACCTTACC
This sequence comes from Listronotus oregonensis, assembly GCA_019359885.1. Classification (NCBI taxonomy): domain Eukaryota; kingdom Metazoa; phylum Arthropoda; class Insecta; order Coleoptera; family Curculionidae; genus Listronotus; species Listronotus oregonensis. Next base: position 277,063 of record JAHBCN010000280.1, read on the forward strand.
GGAATTTTCGGGGTTTGTTTTTTTCGGTCTAAAACCCTTTCTTTTTTTGGGCTTTAAAAGGGGAAAAATTTCTTTGGCAAAAAACTTATTAGAAAAAAAACAAATTAAAAGGGGATTGGGAAAAAAGTTAAAAAAATAAAATTTTGGGGGCCTATTTGTAAAAACCAAATTTTTTTGCCCTTTGGAAATTTTTTTTTCAAAAAAAGTTTTTTCGTAAAGTAAAAAAAGCAACTAAATAATTTAAATTTT
>JAHBCN010000281.1:0-17500 GCA_019359885.1 Listronotus oregonensis
TTACTGCAGTTACACTCGTTGTTAACTTGTTTACTTGCATATGACGTCACGTGATACATATGTCGACGCCATTACAGAGACAGCGTTTTTAGCGCGAATTTTATAATTTACCATTGAGTTTTATTGAAAAAACAGCAGATTTCCCAGAAATATAAAATGTATTGTGTTTGTTAGGTACCAAAGAATAATTTAAAACGATTTTTCAAAATCAGTCCAATACCCTAATCTCACTTAGCACATTTGTGACACATTTTTAAGTGCTTTCGCTTACTAATTTTAATCAGTTTTTGGCGATATTCAAAACATGGCTTTGGAAAACTAATTAAATAATATAAATTCTCCTGATTTACTACGCGTATCACTGCGGCATACTTCATAAGAACAACGTTTTGTAGCCCCTTTCCTTATAGATAACAAAATATATTTTAATTAAAATATTTGTATTTTCATTTTAATATGTATGCACACTAATTTGATTTAAACTCTTTGTAAAAAATAATTATTATTACTTGTTTTATTGCTAATTTTTTTTATAAGCATATACATTGGGGCATGCGCACCAAAATTTTTCAACTATTACAAGGCCTATTAAACAAAATCAATTATTAGGTTACCGGAGACGCAGAGGCGATTGCCGACAAAAAAAAATTGAATTTCCTCCTAATAAAAAAAATCTCTTATGTTGCGAACTTGTTGCCAGTCACTGCACAAGCAACCAAATAACCTATTAAAAGCTAATAAAACATAAAAATCTTACGGTTTTATTTAAGAAACTGACACATTACAGTTTTCAGCCATTCCACGGCACATGTCAACTTTTTCCATATTTTGGAAACAATAAATAAATTAATATAAATTAGGTTTTTTTAAGGGTATACCATAAGGTTCAAATAAACAAAAAATATATAAATTCCATCTTCGTCTTTAATATTTACGCCACCTCAAATGTTACTCCCTTTATTTCATAAACAAAGGAACTGTTTTCTTCCGAATTGGGTAGGCCGTGGCACCTAAACAAATGAACATTACTATAAACAACTTATTTAGCTTGTCAATGTGAAGTGTTAAAAAGTGATTTTTTAATAATTTACGAAAATTAGGTAAGTAATTTTAGTTATTTTACTGCCAAACTGTTTAACCATTTTAACATATTGTCCCATCCGTAAACAAATTTTGAAGTTTTTTATAACATATTTTTTTCTTGGAAATAGATCCACCAACTTTTAGTTGCTGTTGCGTTGACCAACTAACTAAGGAATTTTCGTCATAAAAAAATTTTCATATATTTTTTTTCATAATGAATAGTGCGAATTAATTTTGTCCCGTCCGTAATACGAAAACTTGAAAATGCACAGTTTTGCAGTATTTTAGGAAAAGGAAAATACATTATACTATTTTTTTACTTACAATACATTTTTTTAAATTTATGCGAACCCAAAAAGTATATTTTGTTTGGCTTTTAATGATTCACAATATAGCCGGATGGCCATTTTTTGGGGATTTAATCTTCTCTATAGATTTAGATCCGTGTCTATATACAGGGTGTCCCAGAATATGTGGGCAATCTCTCGGAATCTAATAGAAAACCTAAAAATATTATGACAAGTTTCCATCCACTTTTTTCCTATGAGCCTCCCCTACGGAGATACAGGTACATAACGGACGCCCCTGAAAATCGTTTTTGTTTAAATAACTTTTAAAATACCAGTCGTAATTTAATATTTTTTTAATATGATGGTAACTAGATAAGTCCTTTTAAAATAAACCCATTAAATCATATTTGGCTTATTTTGTTTGCCAGGGACGGACTAGCTCTGACACAATAATGGCAATTTTTTAACACCCTGTTTGATAAATGCTTAACAATATTATTTTTAAATAGCTTTAACCTTAAACTAAAAAAAAGGTACTCTTGATTGGCATCGATAAAATCAACTGTTTACGAGAAATAAAATATCATGGTTGGTATTTTTTTTACATTATACCGGGTGTTTTCTAATTGTACGTTAATATTAGGGGAATCAATTTTTGGGTCCATTTTAGGAAGAAAACTTCATATGAACGTATGTCCTAAACGTCTTAAATTTTGAGATACAGGGTGGTAAAATTTTCAAAAATAAATCATTTTTCATTAAAATCTGTAATACCACTTTAGATATTTTAATGAAATTTGGCATATAAGTACTGTGTATCAAGAAGCCTTTTTTAGTGTACCTTATTTTTTTTTATTTCCAGAAGTGGCGTTCGTACAGAATTTGATCTGCCTATTTTGGAAAATAAAAAAAAAAATGTGGTGCACTAAAAAATGCTTCTTGATACATAGTATATGTATGCCAAAAATCAATAAAATATCTAAAGTGGTATTACAGATATTAATAATAAAAAATTTATTTTTAAAAAAATTACCACCCTGTATCTCAAAAGTTAAGACGTTTAGGACAGTAGGGAGAATATGACAGTTCACCAACCACCGTCCACCGGTGGAGCTTATCATCTTAATATCTCTGACGTAATTAAATATTTAGGAATCTTGTGTGACGCGTTATTTAGGGCGTGGCCAATACTATCTGTCAAATGTCACCTGTCAAATGTCATCTGTCACCTGTCATATGTCAAAAACCACGTGACTTGGAAAATGGCCGTTACGCGTAGGATACTTGTGCTAAGACCTACTATTGATTTGCGCAAACTCGAAAATTTTAAGTTATGCCGTTCGGGCGCTATCGACTAAAATCGTTATTTAACCCTGATGATGAGTCTAAGACGCGCGGTTTAAATTTTTTAAAATCAGCGAAACGTCGTACCTATCGAATAGCGAAAACCGCATGACGCCATCTTTAGCCATAAAGACGCTACAGCTGTTTAAAAATCGCCGAAATTCATCAATTAGCGATTAGGACGGTAACCCTATAGTAAATTGATCATTGTGGGCTTCATGCTTTAACATTAGGTTTACACGTGGGTCTAATATGGTTATTTTAGCGTCCTATACAGATACTAAAATAATGGCGCCTGTCAGCTGTCAAATAGTCACCTGTCATATTTCGCGAACCACGTGACTTAGAACCTGCTTACGTGGATGAGACATAATTAAGGGTCCTACGCATGCGTTAAAATAATGGCGTCTGTCAAATGTCACTTGTCAAACGTCAAATGTCTAACCTAACATGTGGGGGCCCCCTACGCTTAAGCGCCAGGCCTGGGGTGTAGACCTGGGGCTTAGGCGTGGGGTGAAGAGTCTTATTATTATATTAATCTTACAATTTTTGAATAGTAAATAATAAAACACATTGTATATATTAAATTAATTTATTTAAACCACATATACAGGGTGAATCAAAAATAGGCTACATTTAATTTGCTACTAACATTACATAAAATTACAATACTACGTTCTACTAACTATACTTAACCTAAAATTACAATTATCTCTATGTAAGGAAAAATATATTTATTAAATCTTTCTTACAGATCCTATTAATGGTGAATATCTAACAAGTTTATCATGAATAATTAAACAGTAGGCACTGGTGTTAGCGGGAAAGTTTTCTTTTGTTTCAATCTCTAGTCTTACATCAATAATACCAGAATTTAATATTTCATTCTATCTTGAACAATCAATTACAATTAGAGGCGCATACTTTTTAAAGTTTTTGGGAGTAAAAAGTGGTTCGTTTTCTTTCTCGTAGTAGCTCTCTTGAAATTCGGAATACATTTCATAAAGAGTAGCTATTAGTCCTCTTGAAATCTCCAAATTTAAATTATCATACGGATAAAATTCCGAATTTAAATAAAGCTTTACATTTGATACATTCCAATGATCAAATAAGCTACTGTTTTTGTTGAATTTATCCTTTCGGGCTGTTTGAAAACCTAAAATTATCCATCTGGGTCTTTCCACCTGCACCGAAGTCTTTATATTCCAGGTAAGTTGTTTTCCAGTTGGAACTGATGGATGTTCTGTGAGTTCCCAGCTTCTAAAACCGATATCCAATTCGGTTCCATTTTCAATAAGTTTTAAAAGCTCTATCCGTTCAACATCAGATACTGTAATATGTGGTAGCCTCCAAACAATCTTATCAATAGTAACTACTACATTTTCTGCATCAGCCGTATTAATAATAGCATTAATGTCAGAAGGGCTTCTTACTAACACCAATTCGTGCTTAACATTTATGAGTATTTTTGAAAGTCTTCAGCAAATCCTAGTAGGGTTCTTAGCGGCACACAAACATTAAAACTTCCAGTGGTCGGGTCAACGTTATCGCAAGTAAATTCATCATCAATACTCCAACCAGCATTTTTATATTTATTTAATTCGTTAGCATTGTAAGAAATATATCCTTTCATGGTTGCTGCTATTCCAGGATATCTAATCGAGTCAATAACCTTTCCACCAATTTCAAGACGAATTTCTTCAAAGAGGTGACCGAAAAAGTTGTTTACAAGTTTCGCTGTGTTTGAAACTGATCCATCAACTCCTTTTAAAAGTCTTCCTTCTAGATAAATATGGCTTGCCCAAGGTAGAGTGTATATATCGGTTTGCTGTACAGGTATTCGAATTTCGTCATTATTTTTAAAAGAGTTAGTGTACGGCAAATGACTATGTCTCTCAATTTTTGTAATAGAGTTATCAAAGTTTAGAGGGTCCGTCACATTTAAAATACTCATTTTGAGAATTCTTTACAATTAGGCCTAGAGATTCAAGAAACTTTTTATTTTCTGCTGTTAGCTCTTTTTAGTTTTTAACAATTGTTCAAAATCAGCACTTTTCTTGGAGTTATATTTAATAACCATACTACGTCTGCTCTGTACAGCAGTTTGTAATATACTGATAAACCCGACACAAAACGTTTGCCTATATAGATTTTCTTAAATGCATTCTTACAGTAATAATTTCTCCTCTAAAGTCAACCAATTCCCCGTCTTGATCGATCAGTTTCAATACAATGTTGTCTATAACTCTTGTAGATACCGGCATATAAATAACATTTCGAGGAATTTCTATTATTTTAAAACCAGCCGGTACTGATGGTGAAAATTCATGTATTGTATGAACAAGCTTATTATTGTGATAAGCCCCCGTAACAATATTACACTCGATTTTAATCACATTAATTTTTAAAATATTTACAGGGTTTGAGATACATGTTTAATATTGGGCTGTAGCAAAATATTATGAAATCCTAACAACTTTCCAATAGAATTTTTCTTAGTAAAGTCAACTGTATGAGAACATTCAAGCTCACACTTGAGAGTATTTACATTACCCTTTAGACTTAGGGTACAATTAAATTTCTTGTTGCTTTCATTTTTGTCACGAATTGCTTGCTGTAGATAATCATTTATTGCAGTTATTTCGTAAGATCCAGTGGGGATTTCCAAAGTAATATCACCAACATAAAATTTATTATTGGTTTTATCAATATTGGGAATAGCATTAAAAGTTTCTAAACTAATCAGACCAAGTTCATACTGGCTAGTTTCATCTCTCAGATCAAGAGGGGGAGTATAATTAGCTTTTAAAATTGAACTGGTACCACTCAAACTAAAGGTATGCATGATGGCTCAGTTAAGACTGAAGATATATTCTGTATTTATATGTATTTATAAGGCTTCAAATATAGACCTAGACCACCCTTGTAAGGCCCTAAATATAAACCGTTTCCAGTTTTCCCAAGAGCTATGGATTCCATTGTTTCGTTATGTCGCTGAGACTCCTTCAACTTGGCTGCAGCATTCCTAGCATTGTTCACTGCATTTATTATCCCCGCAGTTCCTCCGCTAAGGGCGCCAATTGCGCTTAAACCAGCAAAAAGTGGTATTAAAAATGGTAGGAAACCTCCGATTTTGGGGAGGGGCACAATGCCTGTAGGATGAACTTTTTCCACACCAGTAAATGCTTTTAAAGCTACTTCAGCAGCTGATGTGAGGTCCTCTGGTTTTTCAGCATACAGTGCATCCCTCGCTTTATGAAAGGCAGTCATAAAAGGAATACCTTTGCCTCTTCGAGCAGTAATCTTCTTGTTTGATTTCTTTTTAAACTTCTGCATGTCTGCACAGTACAAACTCTTTAGTAATACTAACTGTTATATAAGAATATTAACTTATAAATACATACCTCTCCATACTCTGCAGTTATTGTTCATCAACCAGTCATTACAATAACACGCATCTAAAGTTAAGAATATTAACTAATAAATACCAGTTTCTCTTAACTCTGTAGTCATTGTACATCAACCAGCCATTACGATAACACGCATCTAGGAGGCTACTTGAGGAAAAAGGGATCCTTGGTTAATAAAAATACAGTTATTTGAAAAACGGTTTCATTATTAGAAAAACAGCGCCGTTATTTGGAAATACAGTGCCGTTATTAAAAAAACAGCGCCGTTATTTGGAAATACAGTGCCGTTATTAAAAAAACGGCTGTTATTTGAAAATACAGTGCCGTTATTTGGAAATACAGTGCCGTTATTTGAAAAACAGTGCCGTTATTTGAAAAACAGTGCCGTTATTGGAAAAACGGTGCCGTTATTTAAAAATACAGTGCCGTTATTGGAAAAACGGTGCCGTTATTTGAAAATACAGTGCCGTTATTGGAAAAACGGTGCCGTTATTTGAAAATACAGTGCCGTTATTAAAAAAACGGTGCCGTTATTTAAAAATCGGTGCCGTTATTTGGAAATACAGTGCCGTTATTGTAAAAACGGTGCCGTTATTTAAAAAACGGTGCCGTTATTTGGAAATACAGTGCCGTTATTAGAAAAACGGTGCCGTTATTTAAAAAACGGTGCCGTTATTTGGAAATACAGTGCCGTTTTTGTAAATACAGTCCCGTTATTTGGGGGATAAGGGGAAGAGGGACTGTTGCTGGGAAGAATATATTAACATTTGTATCTTAATAATTTAAAAGAAGGGTTCTGTAGCCATGGATTTAAACAAGCTTGATAAGGATGTTAAACGTAGAATAATTGAAGCTTCCAATAGTATTCGTAAAATATATTTGGATTTAAAGAGGGAATTGGGTGAGCAAGCCGAGGTGCAATTTAAAGAATATCAGAACTCGAGTGATCAGCGACCAGAAAAGAAGCGGAGTTTGCAAGCAGATCCAAACATTCTTCAACTTCTTGACGAAGATTCGCGCAATGTAAAAAGACTATATGATTCTCTTAAAGCTGGCCGTTATGAAAATGCTGTTACATTGGAGAATACGTATAGACCTTTGGCAAAACTAATATCCGAGTCGATGCAGCATGGTAAACAATCTACACCATTTACACCCAAGTCTGTAAAAAGACGACAAAGTGAACAATTTTCTTCGACAGTAATAAAAAAACCACGATTTCCACTTAATTTTACTGACCCTGTTCAAAAACATGACGAGCTAGCTGCTCAAGAAGAGGAAGAATATAACGATAATTCAATTAATGTCGAGACACGAGAAGATAGTTCACCAATGGCTCAGGATATGAACGATGGCGAGGAAGCTGATTTAAACAGAACTATGTATGAACATAACCCTGAAGAAAGTTACTTTGACGATGAGTTCAGAGTCGATCCTCAATATAACCCTGTTCAAATGGATAGTATTACGGAAGAATCCTTTAGGGAATATCTAGATCAGTATGATCCGCTACCGAGAAAATATGTGAAAGGATTTATAACTGATACGGAAAACGAGTACGATCGCACATATTTAAAACATGATTTAGCCACCGATCATCTAACTTTTGGTGATTCTCGGCTTGAATTTAACGGACCGGATATTTATATTAAAGGAGAAAAATTTACTGGAACTCCTGGACTATATGAACTTTTATTTAAGACCAATCCATTAAAAAACAAATTGACCGCACTGGATGAGCTAACCTTTGCAAAAATTATTTTGCTAACAAATGCTAGCAAGAGAAATTTTAATGAAAAGGAACAACATGTAGGAAATAGAGGTGTCAAATATATGCTAACAATTAAACCATTACTTGAACGTATAAGAGAGGAAAATGCAAGAAAGCAGAGAGAACGTGACAAGCAATTACGAATTACACGTGCACAACAGCCTCAGGGTTATGGCTTACCAATCGATAGTCAGTCTGGTTTCTTACCTTATTACAAAACATTTTCCAATAATAAAATTGACTACGTTTACTGGGATGAGCTTGTGGATAGATTAAAATTGTTAATGGCAAGTAAGGTAGCTGGTAATAACTCTTCTGAAAACGAGGTTATAAGTATTCTTGAAGAGTTAAGAGAAGCTGATATCATTGAATAAACTGATTAGACATAGTGATGCAGTATCATTAGCACGATGACTCTCGACAAATTCGGACGTAATTTAACACATCCCTATCATCTAGCAAAAAAGCTTAAAAGAGAAAATGATTTGAAAGATATTCCTGAAAAGACTTTGTATGGTTACATGAATATAATGTTGACTTGCGAAAAGGGTGCATCAAAGTATCTTTTTATAAATGGTTTAAAATTTGACTATTATATGTTTCCTATTAAGATTGGAATAATTGAATATGTTAACATTGACTCACCTGTAAAAAATTTTATTAACAAAAAAGAATATAAAGTACCAAGCGATTTACTGCAGCAAGAGTTAAAATTTGATGATAAAATTACGTTTTTAGGAGATAAACTTAAATCACATACTAAAATATCTGTTGAGTTTGTAATTAAATATCCTATTTCATAGGTTTGGTATATAGATACATCTTTGTAATTTTAGGTTAAGTATAGTTAGTAGAACGTAGTATTGTAATTTTATGTAATGTTAGTAGCAAATTAAATGTAGCCTATTTTTGATTCACCCTGTATATGTGGTTTAAATAACTTAATTTAATATATACAATGTGTTTTATTATTTACTATTCAAAAATTGTAAGATTAATATAATAATAAGACTCTTCACCCCACGCCTAAGCCCCAGGTCTACACCCCAGGCCTGGCGCTTAAGCGTAGGGGGCCCCCACAGGTTAGGTTTGACGTTTGACAAGTGACATTTGACAGACGCCATTATTTTAACGCATGCGTAGGACCCTTAATTATGTCTCATCCACGTAAGCAGGTTCTAAGTCACGTGGTTCGCGAAATATGACAGGTGACAGCTGACATTTGACAGGTGACAGGCGCCATTTTTTTAGCGCATGCGTAAGACCCTAAGATACAACTCATCCACGTAAGCTAAATTTCCTAAGTCACGTGGTTCGCGAAATATGACAGTTGACAGGTGACAGGCGCCATTTTTTAGCGCATGCGTAAGACCCTAAGATACAACTCATCCACGTAAGCTAAATTTCCTAAGTCACGTGGTTCGCGAAATATGACAGTTGACAGGTGACATTTGACAGGTGACAGGCGCCATTTTTTAGCGCATGCGCAGTACTCTAAAATAAGCCTCGCCCAAGATTCCTAATTAATGTATGACGTCAAGATTTCGAGATAAACGTCTGATCCGGATTGGGATGATGGTAAACATATCATCTCCCTCTACTTAGGACATACGTTCATATGAAGTTTTCTTCTTAAAATGAACCCAAAAATTGCCTCCTTAAATATTGACGTACAATTAGAAAACACCCTGTATAATGTAGAAAAAAATACCAACCATGATATTTTAATTCTCGTAAACAGTTGATTTTATCGATGTCAATTAAGAGTACCTTTTTTTTAGCTTAATGTTAAAGCTATTCAAAAATAATATTGTTGAGCCTTTATCATACAGGGTGTTAAAAAATTGCTATTATTGTGTCAGAGCTAGTCCGTCCCTGGCAAACTTAATAAGCCAAATATGATTTAATGGGTTCATTTTAAGAAGACTTATCTAGTAACCATCATATTAAAAAAATATAAAATTACGCCTAGTATTTTAAAAGTTATTTTTAAAAAAACGATTTCCAGGGTCGTCCGTTATGTACCTGTATCTCCGTAGGGAAGGCTCGTAGGAAAAAAGTTCATGGGAACTTGTCATAATATTTTTGGGTTTTCTATTAGATTCTGAGAGATTGCCCATATATTCTGGGACACCCTGTATATTTGTGATTTTAACATCACCTACCTAAATGCAACAATTTTAGCTATATTTGGAAAATTTCATTGCATTGTAAAAAATAGAAAATTTAAAAAAATGTAATTCTTTTTCTGATTCTTCTAGGTACATCTTACCTTTATCTATTTTTTACATAGAGGTACATAGTAACATACAACTTCTCGATTTGGCACAGGCGCCCATACGTTTTTTTTTAAAAAGATTCACCGATTTTAAGGTTTGGATTCCGCCTAAAATTTGTAGGGTATATTTTTTTGTCCCGTCCGTAATCAATATTATATTGTGTATTGTAGTAAAACTAAAAGGTCAATACAAAAACTATGCATTAATCTCAATCGCTCTCAAGACATGTTAATTGGTAATAGATGCTAGAAATTTACAAAATGTAGAACATAGAACCTAAAATATAATGAAACGGAAAAGTTGACAAAATAGTGTCCCGTCCGTAATCGTGGAATGGCTGTTTTACAGAAGTGTTCCCTTGAAGCTAATTGCAGGTCCCATTTCGAAATTTTTAGATAAAAAAAATTAAGTATCCTAGAGCCGTCAGTTACAGGATTAAATCTTAAAATTTTAGAAAGTGTACCTATTTTACAAAGAAAAGAAATTTTGTCTAGTTTACATAAAGCTCATCAGGTAGTAAATTCCTGTCAAAGTATTGCTAGAAAAACTTTTTATTGGCTGAACTAATGAGTGATATAGAGAACAATGTACTCTCCTGTATTGTCTGCCAAAACTTTGCAAACAATAACCCACGTCAGCCATTAACTTCCCACGATGTGCCCGAATATCCAAGGCGAAAAATGGGTATTGATTTTAAATATTTTAAAGGCTGTAATTTTTTGGGTAAATGTGGATTATTTTGGTAAATTTAAAATTGTTAATAACATTTTTAAAAAAACTGCTAAATTTGTTATTTCGTGTTTAAGAAAGGAATTTGGTTCTTTTGAAATATCATTTGAAATGTTTTCTGATAATGGTCAACCTTTTTCGGAACATGAATTTAAAATGTTTTCTAAACTATATGATATAAAATTAACTATCTCGAGTCTTTATAATCAAAAATTAAATGGAATGATAGAACGTCATAATCAGATTTTAAAAAATCTCTTCCGAAAAGTAGTAAAGAAAAATAATGAAGATTCACTTTAAGCCATTCTTTATTATAATAACACACCGTCAGAGCTTTTGATGGGAAGAAAAAGTAAAATGACTCTTCCAATTTATCAAGACCATTTAAAAGTCCATTCTTATGGCCTTGAACAAGTAAGGGATCAACTGAAAGAGAAGCAAGAAGTTCAGAAGAAATATTGTGATCGAGGTACTACTCAACTGCCAGATTTGTTAATAGGAGAGTCAGTTTTATTCAGAACAGAAGAAGAAACATGGTGTTCTGCTTCTATAAAATGTTCAGTTTTAAACGTTTCTGCAATTGCAACTTCACCACAGAAGCAGCAGACCTCCCCCGTGTGTGTTCCGCAGACCTCCTTCCCAGAAGGGGGGCGGAGAAAAAACTCACAGGGCCGGAACCGGTCATCGGTATATCTTATGAAACGGCCAAGCAGTTCATATCAGCTTGTACACAAAGAGAAAATCTTTGGTACAAGCTGGCATGGACTTCCAGGCCTCAGACACTCGAAGGCCTTCATAAGCCCACCGAACCAACAATGTACTGTCAAACTACTGGAGCAATCAAGGGTACACCTTAAAACTCTAGTGGGACTGTACACGGGACACTGCAGATTAAAATACCACATGCACAAGATCGGCCTTGCGGAAGACGCCGAATGCCGCATGTGCATGGAGGGGGATGAATCGGCAGAACACATACTGTGTTCGTGCCCAGCAATGTCACGACTTAGATTCGCAATCCTCGGCAATGACACCTTGTTGCCGGGGGAGGTGAAAGATCTCTCTACCAACAGGATCATCAGATTTATTAGGAGTCTGGACCTGGTGCGAGAAATATAAAAAGGTGTGAGCCACAATAGACCGATCGGTCGCGGTGGAAGGGTGTTATACCCATTCACTTTAAACCTACCTACCTACCTTCTATAAAATGTAATAGAAATGATTTTATACTAGAAACCAGCAATGGAAAACGATATAGAAGAAACCGCCAGAGGATTCGGGTAGCAAGAAACAATAGTCGTTTGTACCCAGACGAAAATGAATGTATGTACCAGTATTATACAGATGTAAGAAATGTAGGTGCTCCGTCACATGTAATCCACAATCAAATACCTAAAAGTGAAAATGGATTCCAAGATGTAATAAGTAATAAAGAGGAAAATGACGTTCTGAATAATCAAATGGAATTTGACACAAGAAGAAGTTTAAGAACCATTAAACCTCTGGATAGGTTAGGGTTTAAAAAAAAGGCGTGTCATATGAACAGGTAGCCAGAACCTGCTGGTGGAAGTTTTGTTAAATAAGGACATTACTGAAGTTGTCAATTTTTAGAAAGATCCATTAAAAAATGAAACATTATATTATAAATATAAATTATATAATTATTATTATAGTATATATTCTTTTTCTTCAAGGCAGTTGCAAAATAAAAGTTTTTTTATTGGTTAGAATTTATTGCCTTGCTTAAAATATGTGAATGTACACTGGAATGCTAATATTTAATAAAACGTTTGTATTATTGTTCTATTACTGATATCTAAATACCGTAATTAATAAAAACGTCTTCCAGTTTTGAGACCGAGGACCTCTTTTGTGGGTCAAAAGTTGGGAGATGTGTATGATCTGCAGCAGTTACCGTAACTGTTTTGCCCTGAGTTTGTATTCTTGCTTTGCATTTGTTCTTTTTCATCTTACAAGCCCAAAAGCTCTTATCCACCGTTTTTTGTTCTAGGTTATATTCGTAACCGTTAAGTACCATGATTGGATGTTTTCGTCCAGGAATGATATAAACACCTAAAACAAGTTAATTTTCTGTTTCTTGTTTTCCCCACAAATAACCTACTTTTTATATCTTTACTCACTAATTACATTTATGGTCACTTTAAGCTAGGACCTATTAAATAAAACCATGAAGAGTGCGCATTTGATTAGCATCAAGATTACTGGACTTTTTCTAAAAATTAATAAGTCATAATTTTAAATAAGTTTTTTAAAAGTATGCATTGTTTTATTTAGACTTAAAATTCTTTTATTTTTCGTCATTATACTTTTAAAAATACGATTAGTTAAATAAATATTAAGGTAGCAAAAATCTTAGTAGTCCATGTACTACCAAAAGATAGAAGCTAGTGAACTGTAAATGTGATTTGAGTAACACATAAATGGTTTTTTTCTTTATTTTTGGACAACCCACGATGGTTTAAGCCCTAAGTACTATTATACTGTGGGTGACTTAGGTGGAGTAAGAGGTAGTTTATAAACACGGAACTTAAAGGTTTGAGATGAAGGGAAACATCTACAGGCACCAGGTTCTACACTCTGGAAATTGAAGGGATAAAAAACAAACAAAGTGGGAAGTTGAGGTTCATTTTGGTATAAGGAATATAGGTAACAATATCCAGGTAAATTTATTTGGTTATTTGTTTACAAGGGTTAAAATAAACGCGGACAAATAGGATCCCAAGAGTTAGTGACAAAAAATCTCCCAGGTCACCCAGGTCAGCTGAGTTCGTGGCGTAATAAACTCATGATCTAAGCAATCAAGGGTAGCACTTACTGATGCTTAGTAAAGTTCTGATGGGTTATATAATCAGATTGATGAGCAAGTTAGTAATTGTAAAGGTTTTGGGTGTTCTACCCTGCGGGTTAGTTTTTGTGGATCCTAAATAGTTTTTATTATAAACAAGAACTTTGCCTTGAGGACGAAAAAGGAAATAAGTTCGTAACCTGGAGAAAGGGGTGGTTGGTTGAAGTTTTGGGGCTAATTTGAATTTTGATTAGAAAAAGTATGTCGGGTTTAGTTGAGTAAAGATTATTATAAATAAAAATAATTACGGTGTTTGGCTTATATATTTTTGCAAAAGATTTAGGTTGTTGAACACCGAGCAGCACTGTTTCATCAATTTAGTGAGCAAAGTTAAAATATGTTAAAATATTTTTTTAAACAACGTAAGGCCTAAACGCTTTTTACGCTTGTGGGCCAAGCTAAGAACATCTATTTTAAGCAAAGTTTAAATAGTTTTTAATTTGGCTTTTATATAAGGAATAGCCCTTTTTTAAAAAAGTATAATACATATAAAAGTAGTATATTTTAATAGCCATTTATAAAAATTCCAATTCATTATTCTTAAATATTTTTGTTATATTTTGAACCAATATAAAAAACTATAATGGCTAGTGTTAAAGAAAAATTGTAAAAGATATTTAATTTTTGGAAAATATGACCATTTCATCAGTGCATTCGCCATAACTTTCAGTATTTTTTATTTGACCAAAAAGAGTCACTTAACCTATTTGATAAAAATAAATTTATAAAACCTCTAAATAAAGAACCATAGTAAGCATATTTGAGCTAAATGAATCCTTTAGTATCTGTATATTTTTACGAAGTATTTTTATTTTGTCCACTTATAAGTCTATTAGGCACTGTATTTTACAAAACCAAGTGCACTTCACAAGTATAGCTGTATGAGAAACGTAATTTGCTACGCCTCTGCACCACAAGTAGTTACCGACATACTCAGATGACAACTAAAGAACTGAAACCCAGTAGGTGCGAATTAAGGTTAAATGCTCTGTGTATTGACGATCACTAAATGAGAAACTATATATAAATTAAACATACAAGGTTTTTATGCACTAATTTTTAAAAAATAAAAATTAATAATAATAAATTAATTAATAAAATATTCGTTTACAAGTTTATCAAAATTTGCTTTACAAAAATTTGAAAAAGGTTTACAATTTTACTCAGTGCAATTGGAAAAAATTGACTTTAAATCGACAAGAAGTTTATTAGACTGTCATTAGAATTCGAGATGCTTTACGGAGTCTATAAAGCGAGAATTTATTTGCATTAGGTCACTATTGAGAATGTTTTTTATCACTATAAAGTCAGAAGAATTACAATCAAATTTAGAAGTCATTTACCGTCTTGATGACACCCGGTATTAATTTTTGATTCACTGTCTCAGCAATAAGGTTAAATAGTACCTTTACTATCTGCCAAATTCAGGAGCACTACCATTCACAATCACTTTTTCTTCCTTCAATTCACTTTGCGCCTTCTAACACAACTCACACTTGAACGCCAGTCCAGTTCCATTTCACCTTATCTTACTCTAAAAGCTTACATACATACATGACAATTACATTCTGTAATTGAACAGCTTTTAACTTTATTTGGTTACAGAGAGGAGAAGTGGTGGACAAAGTTCTTTTATTACCACAAAGAAACCAGCACTAGGCCAGAAAGGAATCTGAGATTCCATCAAATTATTTGAAAGAAAAATATTTTGGTTACGCCTAAAATATGAGAACAAATTTTTCGACGTTGGTTTACTTGTAAAACTCAAAGCCGTACTGCGAAAAAGAATATTCCGGTAAATCGCCCGGAATACGAAAACAAACTTTCAGACCCTTTTTTCTTAAAACAGAAAGTCCTATACTGTATTAAAAAAAACTGTTCTCCGAAAGCCGACGTACCGCCCTAGATGCAACTCGTTTTCTCCCGCGCAAATCTCGAGACCTTATTGGATGTGTCCACCTGGCATATATTACCGATTCACGGAAACATGTCGACATTCGCATTGCGTAGCTACGAGCGGTTTTCTTTGATTTCTTCATTTTAGATTGAAACCGAAATTTCCTAGTATGGAATGTCGGGGTGTGAAATTTATTAAAGCGCTGTTGTCATTTTTATGTAGAAATTTATTGATAAATTTTAGATTTTTAATATTTTAATAAAAATTAGAGGGAAAGTTAACTAACTTTGGGCTATTAAAAAATAGCTTTCAAGTTGCAAGACGTGTTTTTGCAACAGTAGCCTAAAAATAAGTAAAAATGAAGAGTCTAAAACCTAATTAGGATACCTATATAAAAAAATAAATTAAAAATAAAAAAGGTTAGTTAAAATAATAAAAAAAAATTGCAAACATATGAAATAAAATACCGGCAATGGCAATATGCCATCAAAATTACAAATTACGTACCGGCCCACTAGAAATGGGCAGGGTTGGGTCCGTAGAAAACAATAAGTAATTTACGTTGGTAGAAAAATGTAGAAAACTTATTTTCGACATACGTCGAAAAATTAGGGTTTTCTACAAATGTAAATTACCTTCTTTGACCTTCTCTTACCACTAAATTTTTTCATTACTTTTTTGTTATTTTTTTTGCCTTAATACAAATTTAAAAAATAATCTGCTCTAGATTTTTATTTAAAAAAAATCCAAGTTACTTGTGGATTGCTGAGCCTGGATTACAGTTAGGTTAAATTGAAACATCTCTTATAAAACAATATTTTTATTTTTACATTAAAGTAACAGTTTCTTTCTTATTTATATAACAGTATAATATTGTCTAATAGGAACTATAGTAGCAGTAGTAAACTATGTACTGAGATCATACTACTAACCAAAAGTAACAGGCGTATTTTACGAACACAATATTTGTTTTCACAACTCCCAGTCTAAACAATTATAAACATGTAACAAACTTAAAATATAAAAACTTTACAAAAAAAACCTCTTAAACAAGAAAAAAATACTTTAATACTTCTGCAAACTGTTATAAAAAAATAAAACTTTCTTAATACTCATCAGTCTTGTTAGTATCTTTTGTTTTTAACGAATAATAAACGCTTACAAGTTTTTTGGACCTGTCCCCTGTTAATCTGTTTCTTAATTGCGAATGCACATATGACCAATTTGAAAATACTCTTTCAAGTGGGGCTGATGAAGCAGGAATTCGAAGAAGTTTGATAGCCAAATTGGCAAGATCTTTGCAGTGATTCTGCAGACTTGCCCAAAAAAGGCGGTAAATTTTTTTTTTTAAAAGAACCCCCAAAATGCCAATACATGTTTTAAACGGGTTTTTAAACTTTCTATTCCATGTCCAGTAAAATTTTTTTTATAAAATAATATTTAACAACCTGAATCTGATCTTGTTTTAAACTGTGGCCCATATGTAGGATGTAAGTAGTTTGCTGCTAAAGCATGCATAGTAAAAAGGAACTTTTTTTTCCCTTTTTCCCCCAAAATTTTTAAAGCAAAAATTTTTAAATAAAAAAAAGGTTTGAAAAAAATTTTTGTAGGGGTTAACCCCCCGGGAATTTTAAAAATTGGCTTTTTTAAATGAAAATTTCAAAAAAAAACCCTTTTTCCCTAAACCAGGGGCTTATCAACCGCCCCCGGGTACACCAGTGATATGGGGCCCACCAGCTGGGGTGCCCAAGGTTTTCGAAAAATGTATTATTAATACAAAGGTACTAATAACTTTATGTTACGTTTAATTTTTTCTACTAGCCCCTTTTTT
>JAHBCN010000281.1:22500-57500 GCA_019359885.1 Listronotus oregonensis
CTATTTATTGGTAGTTTCTATGCTTTACATATTAAAAAAAAATTGTCTAATTGTAAATCACGGCAGTTAAATGTATATAGCGACCCAAACATCATTTTAAATATATTCTTCTTAAAAGCGCGTTCTAAAAGTGCATATCTCAGAAATAATTAAATTCTTAAGTCTGCCATAAAAATAGTACTGGAGGAAAATGTAGTAAGATCAGAAGTATCGCCATTATTTAATTAATAGCGATACTTTGCACGTTTTTTTACGTTTTAGTTACTTATTATTTTGTAAAAATTGCAACCGGTAAGTGTTCGCGATTATTTTAAATAAGTGTGCTGTCGTTTTATTTAATCATATTGTTCAGTAATAAAAAAGTTATATTACAATTGTAAAAACAACGTTTTTCTTTTTTGCAATTTTGAAAAAAGTGTTTAGCTGCTATTAACAAATGCAAAAATATACTTATAAAATTTAAAATTCAACGATTAAAACATTTTATTAGTCATAACTATGGAAAAAACTATGTTTACGTCAGTTTTTTTTTGAAAAACACAGTTTTTTCCATATTTTGTCATCAATTATCTTTGTGATTGTCATCATATCAGTTTTCTTATAAAAGTTTTAAGGGTATGTACAAGTTTGTAAAATTACTTTTGCAAGTTTCATTTTTTTTTGTTTTGCCTACTTCGTTTGACCTATTTTGTAAAAAGATATATCTATTTTAAATGTACAACTTTGCATTTAACAATTTT
The DNA here is from genome assembly GCA_019359885.1 of Listronotus oregonensis. Taxonomy (NCBI): domain Eukaryota; kingdom Metazoa; phylum Arthropoda; class Insecta; order Coleoptera; family Curculionidae; genus Listronotus; species Listronotus oregonensis. The sequence continues at coordinate 23,241 of JAHBCN010000281.1, forward strand.
TTATGCAATCTAATTATTTATATATATATATATATATATATATATATATATATATATATATATATATATATATATATATATATATATATATATATTATATATATATATATATATATATATATATATATATAATTTATTTCTTTTACACATACATCTTACAATTTACAATTTACCTAGGTACGCTATGGAAGTTTGTATTTTAAATTGCTTTGACAACTATTTGACATATAAGGTAAAAATTATTTATTTTGTTTGATTAATTAGGAATAAATGCTTAAAAATTAAAATTTGCTTATATTTAAAAAACGGTGGCAGATGGGTATAGAAACATGTATGAACATTTTGTAGGTAAATTATTGGTCTATTTAAAAATAGGATAAGATACAGTATGTTGTATTTAAAAAAATTGAGTTTTTAATCATTATTTAATATCGGTAAAAATGCAAATTTTTTGGGACATCCTGTAGGATATATTGCTATAATAGCATGTAGATCTTTTAAATAAATGCATTGTCTAACCCTAAAAAAATTTCTTGTATTTAGCTCGGTTAGGCACGTAAATATTAAACATTTTCAACATGGTGATTTTCCTTAAAGAAATGGTGATTAATTATTTTCTTAAAAACGGTAAGATATAGGTAATGTTAATAAAACTTACTTAGAATTTTGTGTAGAATCCAAATATGCAATAAAAAACAGGGTGTTCCATTCAAAAATTACAATGTTGCCGTTGGTTTCGGTTAGACCTGGCAACGCTGCACTTGCCAAAATATTTTTAAAATGTAGCTTATTACCTGTTATAGCCGTGTGCAAATTTCAAAAGTTCTTTTTTTTGGTTCCCAGAACTTTTAATAGGATACTCAACGTGAATCACCCCTATATATATATATATATATATATATATATATATATATATATATATATATATATATATATATATATATATATATATATATATATATATATATATATATATATATATATATATATATATATATATATATATATATATATATATATATATATAATATATATATATATATATATATACAGGTTGCCACAGATTCAAGTGCATGCATGGGGATCTCAGAACCGTAAAGATACGAAGTTGGTTAAATTATCGCAAGTTGCGCATTTAGGTGCCTAACAACATTCCTATTAGAAAGTTGTAAAAATTCCCAGTACTTCCGGAGATATCTGGAAAAACCGAAATTTGCCGATTTCGTTTTTTTTTTTCTGACGTTATTTAAAGAGATATGGAAAAACAAAGGATACTTTCTCTGGCCACTTTTTAACTCCAAAGCAGCGTTAGATTTTCGTACAACGTTTCGTTTTCGTTAAACCATCTTCAACTTTATTTTTTAAATACGGCACTCAATTGTTTATTGCATTTTTTTAAGCAGTTATAATTCCAATTACAATGATGTATAACACTTAATATTTTCTGTTAAATAAACATATTTTCCATAGAGGCAATGGTTAGACAAGGAACGACATCATTTCTTATAGGGACGTTCCATTTTTGTTTAAATAATTTTAAAGTATCCCAGTGTTAAACCTATAAAAAACATTTTTGTTTTTTAATTGGGATAATAAGGGGTTAAAAAAAATTAAATAAAAAACCCAGGACCGCATTTAAAAAAATAAAGTTGATGATGGTTTAACGAAAACGAAACATCGCACTGAAAATCTCTCAACCCTGTTTTGTAGAGCTTAAGAAGTGACCATGAGAGGTCTCTTTTGTTTTTGTTGTTTTGAAATTAGCAAATTTCGGTTTTTTCCGGATATCTCCGGAAGTACTCGGAATTTTACAACTTTCTAATAGGCATGTTCATAGGCACCTAAATGCGCAACTTTGCCATAATTTAACCGACTTCGTATCTCTTAGGGTTTCCGAGATCCCCATGCATGCACTCGAATCTGTGGCACCCTGTATTATATATATATATATATATATATATATATATATATATATATATATATATATATATATATATATATATATATATTTATATATATATATATATATATATAATATAATATATATATATATATATATATATATATATATATATATATATATATATATATATATATATATATATATATATATATATAATAATATATATATATATATTTATATAATATATATTAATTTTAATATAATTATAAATGTATTGATTTTAAAAATAAAGTTATATTTTAACATAAATACTTAAAATAATTTAATTTTTTAATTATAAATCATAAATAGAAATAAATAATTTAATAATAATGAAATTTCTTTTTTTGTAAATGAATTTTAATAATATATATATTTATATATTATATTATAATATATTAAATTTATATATATTTAATATAATATTATAATTTATTATATATATATATATATATATATATATATATATATATATATATATATATATATATATATATATATATATATATATATATATATATATATATATATATATATATATATATAACTGTATCTTCGTAGGAGACGGTCGTAGGAAAAAAAATATGGAAACTTGTCATAATATTTTTAGATTAGATACCTACATATTCTGGGACACCCTGTATATGTTTTAAATTTCTAATATACACTTCAGTAGAAAATAATAATATCTTTAAACTCTTTATTAATTTATTAGTAGAAAACTACCGAAAAAATAAAATTCTTAATCACTAAATTGAAAAAGAAAATAACCCAAACAAAATTTTGCATTCTCACAAAAATGGATACATCATAAGCACTACGGTTTCTCTCTATCTCTTCGTTGTATTGAAAGTCTGAACCATTCGGCCATAGCTTCTTCAAATGCTTTTACACTAGTATTAGGAAAACAATGTTGTGTTGCTCCTGCAAATATATGTTATTTTTTACTTGTTTTGTAATGTTTTTAACTAATAATTACTAGATATTAAAGTGTATTTATTCATATTTAAACCAAAAAAACAGTCATATCTTCCAATTAAGACGGTAGCAAAAAAAAACCGTAAAATATCCTAACTAAACAATCCATAAAACCTTTATTTGGCCGGGCTTTTCTGAGAGTTCGGGAACGATTCTTTATGTATAATGAGTTAATCATAAAATTACCTTAATATGGGCATTTTTCAAAAACAAATAAATTCTTCGCACTGAATTATTTTGTTTAAAGGTTATAAATACAAGATCTGTGTTCATAGATTTTTTAGTATTTAAAACAAATCAGTAATAATTATTTAACCGTGACAATAATTTTTGAATGTACTTCCGGCAGTATTGAAAGTTTAGTTGTGTAAATAATGATGCGTGTCAACTACCGAAAATTTTATGACTGGTTTTTTCTTGGTTTAAATATGAATAAATACAATTTACTAAATTAAAATTTATGTGAAAATTAATGAAAATATGCATAGTATAATATTGGCTAAAAAATTACATTTGCTGCGCTACCAAACTAAAAAAATCTGTTCATTTTGTTAATTAAAGAAGTATGTAGAACAAAAGTAAAAAAATATATATTTTCGATAGCAATACTGTAATAAAAGATTTTTTTTGCAGAAATAACTTTATATTATGTTACCAAACTGGAACTAAAATTATTTGGATAAAAACCGGAATTCTGACAAACCTTACTAGTTAGTCATACAAAAAAGCTTTTTTTTAATTACTTTTAATAAGCCATTTATAATAAATATTACGTTTTTAATAGATGTCACTTCTAACAGGTATCATTTTTAACATATGTTAAGCTGTATTAGGTGTGATATTTTTGACAAATATTATTTTTAACAGATTATATATTTTCTTCGGGTTTATTTTTTGTCAATAGTTTTCCCATTTAACCCTTTGTTATTAAAACATGACTTATTTTAACCTTACACGAATCATTTGTGATTCCATTTTTTACATCTGTGGATGCGGACGCAGATGCGGGTTTTCAAATCCGCGGATATGGATGCGGATTTTGTTTTTTTTTTACAAGAAATTTTAGGGGTACAGAAGTAAAATAGCAAGAATGGTATTTATTTAATAATTTTGTTACCTATCTAATTACTTAGTAGTGGAAGTTTAAAACTATAGCATTATATTTAATTAATAAAAAGCAATATTGCCGCCTTCTCAGGGTCAAGTCGGTTACGCAGAGTTTCGTAAATTAAACCCGCGCTACTGAACAGTTGTTCGCTTGGAACACTTAATAACCGAAATGTTTATAGAGTTCATAAGTTAAGCAGAACTAAACATGTAATGATTGATTTACCCAACAATTGTTCGCGTGGAACATTGCCTGGTGGTGTCGATAAAAATCTGCGTGCTATTGGTGACAATAGTTTTAATTCTTCTCGGTGAAAACTCCACCATTTTAGAGTATTTTCATTAACATAGACCCTTTTTTAAAACGGAAAGAAAGTAATTCCTGTTTGAGTACAGTTTAAGCCCCAATATTTTTTCGTGTTTTTTACTCTCATCTTCACTTGACGAATCCAATATCATAAGATCGTTCTTTAAGTAGGGAATTTGTCACCGAACGAAATATTTGCTCCTATTGGTCAATGATCACTTCACCACCTAATTTCTTTTTTGTAAAGGCACTTGTGCGACATCTGCATCCGCCATAAATCTTCGCATAGATTATTGCAAATGCGCAAACAAATGCGGATCTCCAAATTGATGCGAAAGTTCCGCAATTGGCAGATGCGGATGCAAATATTCGCAATATTCCTGGTCTGTATTGTGTGTAGCTACCTATGTTGGTCCTGGGTACCGGGAAGGATATAAGAAGCGTAGTACAAAAAGCTATGGTTATTTAAATGTATGATGCAGTCTGTAATATTTACGAAAACAAGTCATTGAACCTCATCGCCAGTACAAGGAACAATTTGGGTGAACGCGAGATAAGCTCGCATACAGACCTCGATGCTTGTTTTAAAAGTCACTTGTGGTTCAACTAAGGGTTTAAATACGCCGCGATATATTGCGAATTTTAGTGCTAAAGTTTAGACATGGCCATAAATTAAATGTGGTTGGGTACAGGTCAAATAAGACCGCTTTCATTCTGACCCAAAGAATAGAGTCTGTGCTTTTACAAAATCGATTATACCGTTTCGAACACATCGCGCCTAAAACAAACTCAAAAAAAAAAACGAAAAACCCTTTAAGCAAAATAAACCTATGAACGTTTCTATGACAAGCCTACTACCGTATGTAAGATAAACTTTGTTTTCGTTAAACCATCATCAACTTTATTTTTTTAAATACGCACTCAATTGTTTATTGCATTTTTTTAAAGCAGTTATTATCCCAATTACAATGATGTATAAGACTTAATATTTTTCTGTTAAATAAACATATTTTCCATAAGGGACAATGAGTAAGACAAGGAACGCATGTCATTTCTTATAGGGGCGTTCCCTATACGTTAATAAATATTAAGTGATATACATTTTTGTAATTGGGATAATAAGGGGCTGAAAAAAAAATTTAATATAGCAAAAAAAGGTAATTTTTGTAGTTAATGTTAACAGATATCTGACTGCGCCATGACTTCCAGAATAACCTGTAGATTACTAAAATCTAAAATCCAACCATTTTTTTTCAGGTTTTTTAAACAATAATTATTAAAAAAGAGTTTTTTCGTTTTTTTTTAATATAACAAAAAGTACTGGCTACATTGCTTTACTCATAAAAGACTGTTTGTGGAAAATTCAAAAACCTACAAAATGATTTTTGAAAAATCCCGATTCGACCAATTTTCACCGAGAAAAGCCGGAGAAACGCTTAAAACAGACTTTTTTTCAAAAATTCATATCTCCGTTAATTTTTAATATTAAGGGCTGATTTTTGGGAAAATGATAGTCAATAACATATACTTTGAGCTGCCGAAAGATGAAAATTGTCGCATTAATACTTTTTATTCAATCGCACTATAAACAAATTAGGTCCTTATCTTGCAAGTGCCGTGAATATTAGGTAAATGGTCCGATTTGAATTTTTAAAACGGCTTTTTAAAGTTGAGATTAAAAGCTACAAATTGTATATCTCACATTTTTATATAAATTTGGAGAACATTGTTAAAAATGCTTTGGTAAGCAGCGAAGGAGAAGCGAGAGACGGGCTGCGTATCGCGTTTTCCAAACTTTTGTGAAAATGTGAGATATACAATTTGTAGCTCTTAATCTTATTCACGGCACTTTCAAGATAAGTGCCTAATTTGTTTATAGTACGATTGAATAAAAACTATTAATGCGATAATTGCTATCTTTTGGCAGCTCAAAGCTCTTTAATTATTGTTTAAAAAAATTACCTAAAAAAATTGGTTGGATTTTAGATTTTAGTAATCTACAGGTTATTCCGTCATAGATATCTGTTAACATTAATTACAAAAATGACCCTTTTTGCTAGATTGATTGGACTATAAAATAATAAAGGTTTTTGAATTCTTTACAAACGGTCTTTTATGAGTAAAGTGTTATAGCCAGTACTTTATGTTATATTAAAAAAAAAAAAAAAAAAAGGCCCTTTTTTTAATAAATGTTGTTTAAAAAACACCCCGGAAAAAAATTGGTTGGAATTTTGATTTTAGTAATCTACAGGTTAATCCGGAAGTCATGGCGCAGTCAGATATCTGTTAAGATTAATTACAAAAAAAATATATAATGATTGGTCTATTAGTCGAGTTATCCGAATTTAAGTGTTCTTAAAATTACCAGCATTAAGAAAAATTAAACAAGTATTATTGTAATTAATGGCAATTAAAGCCACACAATTATCTTTATTTGTTATTATAAATCATTTGTTTTTTTCATTAAACATTTTTTTAAACAAGGTTTTTGCCAAAATACTAGAAACAATTTGGTTTATTTTGAGATTATTATCAAATGCACGCATATTTTTTATTTGTTAATTTATGTTTTTTTAATATTTTTATTTTATGTTAAATGGTCTGATGAGCTTTGACTAATAGACTGAAGATTTTATCGATAATAATGTATTACTTTCCCAAGGGATCTGTTAAAAATTCTTTGTATTTAGATTTTTATTTTTTATAATGTTTATAGGTAATAAATTTATTATTGGTACTTTCTTTAGGGCCGCTTGCACCGATTGAAATTTAAGTTCGGCTTTATAAAGCCAAATTAAAAAAAATAAGCGTGGCTTATATTTAGTTTGTTGAACCGCTATAATTTTTAGCGCGTTTTACTAAACCAGGCAAATAAACTATTCTCGCAAAATAGTTCATTTTTTCACTTTCTTCTAACCTCAAACCAAAAAGATTTTGAAGTTGAAAGTTATGTCACGCACCTCAAAGGCTACCAAAATATGCGACAATAGAAGACAAAGCGGTTCTAGTTTTTTAAATGAAGAAAAAATGACATTTTTAAATATACTTGCTAAACACCATAATATTATTGAAAATAAAAAGACTGATCGGGCCACAATTCAAAAAAAAAACGTGCTTGGATAAAAGTTGAGGTTGAATTTAACGCTATTTCACGTATTGATTGTTACAAAAACTGTGCAACATTAAAAAACATATATGGAAACAAAAAAAGTCGCAGGGAAAGCAGCGGTCAATGAAATGAAAAATTTTAAATAAAGTATACAGGAGGGGGTCCACTTCAGATAGTGAAAAAAGATCGTGCACATGAGTTTATTTAGAGCTTGATGAATATTAAAACTGTACAGGATTTCTGTAATCCTCTCGACTCAGATTCAAATAATACAGCACCTAAAGCTGAATGCAAGCCGCATAATCAAGAATTTTGAATACGAATTAAATACAGAACCACTGGGATAACAACACAAAGATAACTTGAAATTTGAAATAATTGTACAGCCTAAATCTTCTGAAAAAGGTTAAATCCGGCAATTCCTTGAGTGGATTATTTACTACATAAACTTGTCTCGGAAACCCAAATTCCAATATTTTCAAAGTGTCCATATCATCATCAAATTATTCATTCCATTCTATTTTATGTTTGACATTGACACAAAAATGCAAGTAGCAAATATTAAATAAAATTTGAGGTTAGGAAACCGGGCTTTTCCACTTTAAGTCTACATATAATATTGGCGGCTTTTAATAAGCCTCGCTTAGACTTCTTTAAGCTAAGTTTAGTAGGCGGTGCAAGATGATATTTTAAAAAACCCAGTTTAATTCAAAGCTTAGCTTAAATTACGATCGGTGCCAACGGCCCTTATAGAGCACAAAATACTATTTTAGATTTCAAATAGCAGAAAGAAATATGGAAGAAAGGAAATACAAAAAATGTTATTTGTAAGATCGCTTGCGAATGAAATAAATTTTATATACATAGGCGAAACCTCCAGATCATTTGCCAAACTCGTAAGAAAAACGTCAAACATATATTAAAAACACAAAATCCGACTTATCAATAATTTTTCAACATAAATTAAAACGTAAGATTTGGTAATTGTTTTAGATCAATTTTGTTTTGAAAACGGAACGTTAATAAGTTTTTTATTTGGCATGAGATATAGTGGAATTTATTCTTGACCAAATACACAAAGTAGACCGATCAAGATACGTTATCCACACTTGTTGTCTGAGCGTGGCATAATTTAACACATTTTAAAACCATTTTCAGTACAGTGGCATAGTATGATGGCCACAAATTATTTTTTTATATGTGATTTATAAAGTTAGGTTTTTTATTTCAACAAATACGTAAAACACAACTTTATTTTACAGAATAGATTTATTAATATTTTTTATCTTTATAAATATTTTCTATATTTTATTGGCAATGTTTTTATTACTTCCCTCTTTCTTTTCGGGTCTTGCTGTATTTTAGCCACTCGGCAACAACTGTCTCAAACTCTTTATCCGTAATTGAAGGAAAACAGTTTTGTGCTGCTCTAAAAAATATATTTTCATATCATTTTATTATTACTGAATAACTAAAAGTAAAATAATATTTTTTTCTGTTTGGACATTACGCACATACGGTGTGTAAAAATCATCCCGGAAAATCCAAACAAAGATGATTAAATAAGACCAAGGTTACACTACGCTAATTGTAAGTGTCAAAAAGGTTTACATTACTTTAATTTTATCTATGTTAATTATTTGAAATAGGTTATCAAAATTATTTTTTATTAATAATTTTATGCTAATATATTTTTTAAATATGTTTTATTTATTAAGGATGGACCTTTAATTTAATTGGTATCACAATAAATATACCAGAATCTTGAATATAAATATTTGATTGATAACACAGGCCCACAAAAAAATAAGTGGTGCTTGGTGTTGGTCTAGGATTTTCTGGCGTATTTTTTTCTGCCAAACACGAATTTGAAGTCAATATTGGTGCTCTCAGCAAAAAATCGAGAAAACCCCGAAAAACCGACACGATACATTTACCGGCAGAAACCTGCTACCACGGAATGTTTGGACTACGACTATATAAACTATAAGGTAAACAAAAAATTTCATGGAACAAAAAAGAAAGCTTTTTAAATGTTCTATAAAAAAGTTATATAAACCTTTTTGATAAGATAAATAATCATAGGCGTGCGCAGGGTAAAGCTGGTGTGGGTGCCGAGATAATAATAATAATAATAATGATACTTGATAATTCTGAAATAAATAAGGTCCTTGCTACCAACATGCTAGCAGTGCCTGTATTGCTTTACTCTTTTGGAGTGGTTAAGTGGACGCGAGAGGAACTGCGCGAGCTGGACGTCAGCACACGAAAAATGATCCATCTTCACCGTAGCATCCACCCGCGCTCATCAACATCCCGTATTTACCTCCCACGCCACCAGGGAGGTCGTGGCCTTTTAAGCTTAGAGTGTATGCACGATCGACTGGTTTTAGGTCTTGCTTGTCAAGTTGCCAATAGTACTGATCCACTGATGCAACTAGTAAGAGCACACGAAATAGCTAATGTTGGAGGGTTTCTATTCAAGGCAGCGGAGCGAGCAGCGAAGAAATTTGGTCTCAGATTTGCAATAGAACCAAACGACGACCAATCACTTGTAAGACTTGAGTCTAAAGCCGTAAGAACTGCAGTTAAAAGAGCAGAGCAGCAGATGCTCTTAGAAGATCACATTAATAAGCCGCAACACGGAGTATTTTACCGAAACATAGAAAGACTCAACCTATCTCGAAACCTCACGTTTGGGTTTTTAAAATCTACTGAGCTCAAGTCTGAGACCGAGGGTTTCCTACTAGCATGCCAGGATGGGGTGATAAACACATTGGTATTTTTTTGTATGATGGCCTTACAAACTGCTGTATTGGCCACATTGGTATACCGAAGCCAGTTTTCTAACATTCCTGATACTGCTTGACGAGCTTGTCGACAGCAACCCGAAACACTAATGTACTTATTGTTAGCTTGTCCAGTGCATGCTGTAAGTGGTTACATCCACCGACATAACGATGCGCTTCGGGTACTTTATTAACACCTCAGACATTATTATGGCATCGACGAAACAGCAATTTTGCCATTTACTCCCGGCGATATCGAGGCAGTAGTGGAAAATGACAACTGTCGCATATATTGGAATTATGCATTCATAACTACGCATCAAATTCGCGCCAATAAACCTGATATCGTTCTCCTTGATAAAAGGAATAACTCTATGTATGTGATTGAGTCCTTCGTCCCAGCGGAAACTAAAATCGATATAAAGGAACGGGAGAAACGAGCCAAATATCAGTATCTACTTGGCGAACTTCGGAGGCTCTATCCGGAGTATAACGTGCGATTGGTTGTCCTGATTGTCGGCGTTTTGGGAGGCATAAAGGAAAATGTGTTGGGGGAGCTGAAGTATATTCCCGCATGTCAACATTCACCCGAACAACTGGTGATGAAAATGCAGAAATCTGTTGTCCTTGGGTCCCTTTCGTTTACTGAGGCAAATTAATTTGGCCGAAGATCACTGACCGAGCGGACGCGAGGAGTGGTCTTCGATACGGATGGCCTTCCGCATGACGCCCTATGGGGTCGGAGCCATGGGATACGTCATGTCGGATGTTTCTAAATAATAATAATGAAGTAAATAAAACTAGATACGATACATTTCATACATTTGAATCTAAAGATTGTAATTTTTAAATCGAACCTTATCAAATAATAATTTTCATATTTTAAATACAGTAATCTTTTTCAGACTAGTGGGGGTGCCACGGCAACCACGGCACCCACTGTGCGCCCGCCTATGTAAATAATAAAGGAGATATAAATGAAAATGTAATTTTGACAAAAATTTCAGTCCAAAATAGGAAAAACATTTTTTTTATTAATGTGATTTTTATTTTTTTTTAATAATAAATTATTTATTTTATTTATTTGAATCCCAACCCTTAAAATTTGAAAAAGAAAACTTTAATATTCAAAATTACGCCTTCTCTCGATTATCTGCTATTTAACACCCAATTTTAACTTCAGATTCGTGTTCAGCGGGAAAAAATAGTACAAAAAATCCTAGTCCCACACCTAGCACACACTACTTAAATTTTTTGGGTGCCTGTAAATTAACTTTTTTACTTTTAATTTTGAAATACTTTGCACAACTACAGAGGAAATACTAGCTAAACTTAGAATTATAAACTAATGAAAATTTAGTCAAAAAAATTCTGGCGAGATTTGAAAAAAATTGAAGCAGTGGACATTAAAGAGTGTAGCGTATTAGTATGACCGAGGCATATATTTCGGCATGAAAACATTCAACGGATCTCTTTAAGTTGGTTAACTCTTGCTTAACAATTAAACAGTAATTTTTAAATATGAAGTATGTAAAAATAATCAAGGTGATATTCTGAAATAATTAGGTTAATTAATAAAATCCAATTAAAATTAATATGATTGTTGTTGTGTGTTTTTTTATTGGATCAATGAAGCATCCCATCTTTATAAACCAGCAACATATAAATACAAAACTCTGTAAGAGTGGAAGTTGACAGTAGGCAGACCAAACCAGTGGCGGCTCTAGGATTTTCAATTTGGGGCAACAAAATTAATGTTTTCTTTACCAAAGGGTTCCCCTTGAGGCCAATAGCATCTAGTACGTATTTGGCGTGGGTCCCATGTCTCACTTTTTAGATAAAAAATAAATAAAAAATCTAAAGCCGCCACTGGCCCAAATCCCCACATATTCGTTGTATTTAGTGATGAGCAAAGCAAGACCAAGACCAAGACGGGGCTAGTCTTGGTCTTGGTCTCAATGGTCTTGGTCTTGGTCTTGCAAGCCAAAAGGTCTTGGTCTTGGTCTTGCACCACCCGGTCTTGGTCTTGGTCTTGCTGCAAGAGTCTTGCTGGTCTTGCTTTTTTTGGTAGTAATAATTTAAACTTAGCAATCTTAAATAAAATGTATTTTCTTTAATACTTACAAATAAATAAAAATGAAGACTGTATTTTCTGCTTTAAAATTTTAAAATATACCAATTTTAACCTTACATGTACAGGGTTGTCCAACGAAGGGTAAACACCCTCGTAATTTCTTTATTTCAAAAGATATTGAAAAACGGTTTATACAAAAGTTGTAGGAATTTTAGAGGAGAATATGAGCAGTTTGCCATGAAAACAATTGAACATCTAATAAAAAAGTTATACGAAAAAAATATGGTTATCTTCCTTATTTTAAATGGAACACCCGGTATAATATGTGATTTTTGGATTCTCTAGAAAATTCTAAACCTTTTTCATATAGGGTGTTATATGTCTAAAGTTAAAAGTTTCGGAGCAATGGACAATTGAAAATCAGTAAAATGTCTTATAGCTTATTCTATTAAATAGACTGAAATGCAAAATAATTAAATAACAAAAAAAAGAAACATTTATTTGCATAGCAAAAACATATAACATTTAGTAATCCATTAACGTAATCTAGGATTCGAAAATACCTCCTTCAGCGGCTAAACACATATGCATGCGCTCTATAAAGTTCTCTGACGTGTTCTGTAGCATATCATGATTGACAGCTCTAAAAGACTCTTGTATCCTCTCTTTCATTTCGTTTGGACTTTCACAAGGCGTAGCACTCACGAAATTGTCGATGAATCCCCACAGAAAGTAATCCAATGGGCTGAGGTCCGGGGACCTAGGAGGCCAGAGAATCGGTCCGTCGTCTTCCCTATTTTCATACCATGGATTTCCCCTGTTTCCTATCCATTTCGATCCATGACGTTCAGTCAAGAAAAAAGTGACATCACGTGTGCTATGCGGCGGGGCCCCGTCATGTTGGAACCACATATTTCTTCTAACTTGAAGGTTTACATTTTCTAATAATGTCGGCAACGATTCTCTTAAGAAGTTTAAATATTTGTTACCAGTTAAAGTACCCTCGAAAAAATATGGGCCAACAACAGAGTTATCTATAATTCCACCCCATACGTCCACTGACCATCTTCCTTGTTTCATAATTTCCCCTCTCCAATTAGGATTTTGTTGACTGTAGTACCTTATATTATGTCGGTTCATAGTACGATCACTTTTAAACGTAGATTCATCGGTGAATAACACGTTTTTAAAAAAGTCATTGTTTTGGTCAATTTTCTCTATAGCCCAAGAACAAAAATCTGCTCTTTTTTCTTTATCACCAGGTAGGATACGAAATGCGATAGGGATGCACTTTGTGATTTTGTAAAATTCTCTTCACAGATGTGTAAGACATACCAAGGGCTTCGCTCCGAGAATTGGTACTTTGGATGGGATTCTCATGAACGGAAAGCAAAACTCGTAGCTGATTTTCCTCATTGAGAACAGGCTTATTAATAACAACTCTCTTCTTATAACCTACATTTCCGGTCTCCCTGAATCTGTCTCCTAATTTTTTCAACGTTCTCAAACTTGGTTGCCGCCTGTCGGGATACATGTTTAGATACTGTCGTTTGGACGCTCTCAACTGATACACATTCCTCGCCAACGTATTCACCATATCTATCATTTCGTCTTTTGAGTAACGCGTGTTTCTGTTCATTTTAACAAATAGTTATAGTAGAAGAATATTCTTTGACAAGTAAACTATCAAAAGTTTGACGACTGTTTGATCCACTCGCTGCACGGCAACCAAACGCCACTGTTGGAGCACGTGTCCCATTGTTGACATTTTTTGCATTTCAGCCTATTTAATAGAATAAGCTATAAGACATTTTACTGATTTTCAATTGTCCATTGCTCCGAAACTTTTAACTTTAGACATGTAACACCCTATATGAAAAAGGTTTAGAATTTTCTAGAGAATCCAAAAATTACATAATATACCGGGTGTTCCATTTAAAACAAGGAAGATAACCATATTTTTTTCGTATAACTTTTTTATTAGATGTTCAATTGTTTTCATGGCAAACTGTTCATATTCTCCTCTAAAATTCCTACAACTTTTGTATAAACCGTTTTTCAATATCTTTTGAAATAAAGAAATTACGAGGGTGTTTACCCTTCGTTGGACAACCCTGTACATTTAAATTATTTGATTAAAAAGCATATTTTAAATGTGGGGTTTATTTATTTATAGCGCTTCATTTTTAGTTATATTGAGACACAATCTGCTTTTATACATTTAGTGGCTTATAGAAACATTTTACTAATAAGAATTATTTAAATTTTATTTAAAGAAGCATATAAAATTAAAGCAAATACAAAACTGTATACTTTGCGAGCAGAAAAAAAAAACTTTTACTTTCAACCAGATGGGAAATTTCCATGAAAATGATTCTGATTTGTAAACATTGATTTTTAATTCAAAAAAAAGTTATTCAGGCAGCTTTTTAGTTCAAATAAACGTTTTATTTTCAAATTAGTCAAACATTTGCCGAACAAAGTTTGTATAAATACCAAAATACTATAAACATTCTGCATATACAAGGTGGTTTGAGAGTGCGACAAAGCTCGATATCTCCGAAACCGTTCATAATGATGAAAAACTGAATTAACAAAAATTATAGAAAAAAGGCGTAAAACGAAAAATTATTTTCTATCTACCACTCGAGAAAACTTGCTTAGTTTTAGCTTTTAACCTAAAATAAAAAAAAAATATGGCAAAAAATTCATTAAAAAAAATCGCTTTCCTGTATATTATGCTGGGAATTCTTGAACTGTCATATAGGTACAATGTCGACATAGATGGTTTTTTAAATATCATTTTCAATTTTGACAAAAATGACGTCATCATTATACTTTTGGCATTGTTTTGACTTTTTTGTCTAAAGCGGAAGTGAAAATTAAAATCCATTTATATAAAAAGTATTCCTATATGACAAGACAAATATATTTTTTATTAAACCATCACTTTTACATTTATATCTTAGTTTTAAGGAGCAAACTAATGATGCCACTTCTTACAGTGTGGCACAAAATAATGTATTTCAGGATTTTGGAAATTTTTGATCCAGCCTGTAAATGGCATCACTAAATAGCTAATTTAAAAAAACTTTAGGAATGGGTAAGTAATTTTTAGCTTCTATAACTTTTGTACTCCTAGTTATTTTCTGTCGTAAACGGTTTTGGACAAATCGATCTTTGTCGGACCATTGAGTCACAATCTTATTATTTTTAAAACATTTATTAGTTATCGTTGTTAGAGAATTTTATAAAAGAACAAAGTGATCGATTTAATTATAATTTTAGTAAGAAAACCTGTTACTCATAAAATAATCGCCTTTTTAGGCAGTTATCGACACATTTTTTGTCATGTCTGTATGAAATACCTCTGTATATTGAATATGAAAATTAAATATTATAATTTTTAAAAAAAGTGACAATAGTGCAAGAGTCTTGCAGGTCGGTCTTGGTCTTGCGTAGTCTTGCACTCCTCGGTCTTGGTCTTGGTCTTGCATACCCCGAGGTCTTGGTCTTGCAAGCGAGAAGGCGGTCTTGGTCTTGGTCTCGGTCTTGCTGCAAGACCAAGACCAAGACCGCAAGACCAAGACCGGTCTCGCTCATCACTAGTTGTATTATTTTTTCTAAATATTACGGGCTTCAGATTATAAAAGTTTTAATATTTAAAACGTTTACTAAACAATCTAATTGTCAAGAATACCTAGCCTTTTTATGTATGTAAGTTTATAAAGATGCTAACAGATGTTTCGAAATAAAATAAAATATAACACCGGTGTTAACTTAATACAATCTTAGTAGGATCACGGATTTTAAGATTTATGATAGATTAAACATGTTTAACATGGCACTTTTACAGTGATTTATAATTGGGTATTGTCAATATCGTAACTTTTATAATAAGCAATACTGATGAATTTTTAACTAAATTTTGTAAACAAATGATAAAACTATAGTAAAATACCCCTTAAAAATGATATTTGTCAAAAACATAAGGTCTATCGCAACTACGAGTTAAAAGTATTTAGCTTGTCAAATTCTTATATTATTACATAATGAATATAAAAAATATTTTTTTACAAACGTTAAAAATTCACTTTTTAAAACTATTTAAATAATTTCCATTTTTTATTAACTAATACATTAAATTTATAATCTTTTTTCAGTAATTGAGTATCTATTCCTTTAATAACACCTATCTATTCGTGTAGTTATAAAGTTATTTGGGGAAATACCTTAATTACATTTTAGGTAGAAAATAATCAAGTACTTACATCTTCTTTAAAATCCGTAAACTTTTGGATTCTTTCATCACGTTAAAAAGTATACCGGGAAGTACGGACCCATATTTTTTATGAATATCCTCATTCTAAAAACCACATTTTATCTTTGCACGCAGTAAGTGGCTGTGACACGACTTCTGCAGTCTTTGAAAAAAGGAAAAAAACTTTTAAAAAACACTCTAGAAACGAATTTGGATCAACTTGCTGCAGCATTTGCCTGCCCGGTTCAAACATTATTTGAGAATGGAGTACAAACCTTATTGGAAATCTATTATGTACCAAAATCTGAGGACAGTTTCGATCCTCTTCACTATGCACAGTTCATTAAATTAACAAAACTGAATAAACCTGTGCAGTCAATAAATCTTCTACCAACAAGTGCAGCAGCTCACCAACATTTCAATGTTTATTATCAAGTTTAGACTTGGTTAAAACATGATTTAAAACCCCAGTGTTTGGGTTGGATAATGCGTAATAAATTCCTGAAACCTATTACAATTTAACCACCATCTCCAAAGAAATTGCTTAACACAATATTCTGCAACTGCAAGAATGATTATGGTTCGCGATGTGCATGCAGAAAAGCAGGGTTGCAGTGGTCTTTAGCTTGCGGCCAGTATAAAGGGCTTGTCTTAATACTTCACCATATCAGACTGATGTCAATAAAGACGGTACCTCCGACCCCGTAATCCTAGAAGAACTGGAGACAAATGTCATTAAAGACGAGAACGAAAAGGAATTTAAAATTTTACAGTGACCGAAAGACGATGATAAAAAAAAGAAAAAAATTGAAATTAGAACTTGTAGTTCTTATTATTTTTATTTAATTTTTATAATTTTAACGTTCATAAATGCATAGGATGATATTTTTTAATAAAAACATTAATTATTTTTTTTAGGAAGTAATTAGTATAAATTAAATTAGAAATAAAAAATAATTAAAATATTTTCCTTAGTAACTTTTTAATTACACGAGCAGGTAAGTGTTATTAAATAAACAGATACTCAATAAATGAAAAAAAACCATAACGTATTAGTTAATAAAAATACAAATTATTTGGAATTATATATTTATCAATAATTTTTAGACTTTTTACGGCATGTTTTTAATCAAGACTACCGGTTGACTTCAAATAATACTCTAAAGCAGGGGTCGGCAACTTTTGATGCTTGAAGGGCCACATCAGAATTTTATTAAGGCTTGGGGGCCTCACATACAAGAAACAAGGAAAGATTAATTTGTTATAAATTATTTTTTAAAAGATATTAGTAACTTTTATGAATAAGAATAACATGTACCGGTAAGTACAACTGGTCGACTGTAGGCAAGTGAAGGCCATCGGGCCACAAAAAATACGCCTGCTGGCCGCAAGCGGCCCGCGGGCCTCATGTTGCCGATGCCTGCTCTAAAAAGTTAAACACTGCACGCCCTCTGCCCTCTATCCGGAAAATGGTTCAAGATATAAAATTGTTTTTAACAAAAATTGAAGAAAATTTCATCCTTTACAATATTTATAATGACTTTAAATAGCATAAAAATCATTTTTTTCACCTTTGACCTTAGATATTTGCAGTAGCGGCCACCCTACGAAAAGTAGATTATAAGAAACATTTTAGGGTGTCAAAATAAAGGTTTCTACGAGTTTATAGCTGATTATCTCCAACTTCGAGATACTTGCCCTATTTTAACTAATATAACTACACTAGAACGAATTGGGATAACAAAAATTATCCGGGACTATAGGTCAAGCGGACCACAATAAAATTTTCCATCCTGAGTTTATGGAACAGTCCACACGGACTCGTACGATTCCTTTAGTTAAAAGGTACGTAAATGATTTTAATCATACTTGAGTAACTGGTAACTTTTCTTAACTTACGCCTTTTAATTTTTGTTTATTAGTTTTCATTATATGTTATGATTCCATCTTCTGCGACAATTTACATAACAGAGATCACAGAAACCGCGATAGCTTTTAAATATTTATTTTTAACTTCTTTTTTGGTATTATGCACTTAGAAAGTTATACAACAAAATAAACTTACTCTTACAAACCTCTATAACTTTCTTATCTTCCACTTTGAAATTCTGCTTTTGGCCTTTCCATGAACACATCATTCCCAAATCATTTGTAAATATAGTTGACAAAATTCGCCTAATAAGGTTTTTATGGTCACTCCCTCCAATTAAACGTAAACGATTAAACTAAAAAATAAACACAATTAGGTTTGCTTACAAACTATCAGCTTTTTAGTTGGTTTTCGAATTCGTAAAAAATATAAATAGGTTGTTATTAACGAAGGCAACAACATTACAGATACTTGCTTATAAATATTTATGAATATTTACTTACCAGCTGAGCTTCCAATTCGTCATCAGTTTGTAACTGTTGTTCAATGTCTAGGAGTTCGCCCAAATTCTTAAGTGGCAATAAGTCTTTAAGTTTATCATCTCTTATTTCACCAAATCCAGCAAAATCCGTTTTATTTATGCCATTTAATATTCTTTTTACCATTGAATGTGTTTCCAATGATATATTAAGTAAGATTTTGTACTTATCATCAGTCGAGAAGGCGTCAGTTCCATTGATTGCATCTAAATTTATTTGGTCAATTTTTTTACATTTAATTTGTGTTAAAACTAAAAATAATTCATATTAATTTAAATAATAAAATTATATTGAATGTAAAAAAACCAAAGATAGGTATGATGAAAAAAAAATTAAATACAAAAAGAATTTGAATTTTTATTTCACTGAAAGTACCACTTTCTTTTAAAGATAATTTGGTTCGTGTTTTTATAGGGGCAAATTTAAGCAAAATGAAGCAATGTTTTAAATTTAAAAGCCCCAGATAAGGAAAGGAGGAGAAACTATTTTATCATAGGTACCACTTACTATAAAAGTTGCAACCTTAGTTGCATTAGTTTGATATTTACAAATGTTAACGACGGAGCAAAGAATACATTATTTAATCCAATGTTATGGTAACGGAGATTTTTCATACCGATACGTAATAGAAAAATTTCATAAAAGGTTCCCTAATGTACCCGTGACCAAATGGGCGGTCTGCAAGCTAGTAAAAAAATTTGAGAAACTGGATCTGTACTGAACTTAAAAAAAGTAAAAAAATCCTATAATGAAGAAGATGCATCAACTCTACTTGTATTGCAGTGTGTTAGAGAAGACCCCATAATATCCTTGAGGAAACGAGCTACACAACTACAGGTGGTCCAAAAAAGGAATATTCAAGAATTTTTAAAGCAAAATAAGATACGCTCCTACAAACCTCATTTTAACCAAACATTAGAAGATGGCGATGATGGAAAAAGGTTGGATTTCTGTTTGTGGGAAGGGAGTAAGATTTTAGGTGGTAATAGGGAATTTTTTAAACTAATAGTGTTCTTAGATGAGCCCATGTTTTCGACAAATGGAACTGTAGAATCGCAACATGTTCGCTATTGAAATGATGTTAATCCTTTCTTCAGAATACCAACCCGACGTCAGTATTTTAAAAAAGTGAATGTTTGCTGTGCAGTTTCGTACTATGGTATAATAGGACCGTATTTCCTTGAGAATACTTGTAACAGAATTTCTTATTTAAATATGTTCAATACTTTTATTCTTATCATTTGGAACAATTGCCATAAGATTTTCGAGGTAACATGTGCTTCCAGCAAGAAGGATGCCCTGCTCATTTTGCTAGAAGAGTAAAGGACTGACTTGACTAAAAATTTGGACAAAAATTGACTAAGGCAGTTAGTTTATGCTAATACATAACCAAATGATGAGAATATTTTGAAACAAAGAATTATACCAGCTGTAGAAGCAATATTCCTAGAAGAATTGCGACGCAGTTATGCATATTTTAGAGCCCAAATGGAAAAATGCGTTTTTCATGGTGGAGCAGTTTTTAAATAATTCGAACCTAATAATTGTTAAGCTCAAGCTATTTCATTTAATCTAATTTTGTAAATTAGGCTTTACATAATTATAATCATGCAGGGTTTATATTTATCGTATTTTGTATACTTTGCTCCGTAGTAAACATTTTTAAAAATTAATAAAATATCCAAAAGTTGATAAAAAGGTCTGGTTTGGTTGACACTATCAGAATTTATTTATGAAGTACCAATTCAAAGGTAATGTTTAAAGGTATACAAAATCAAAGGTATACTTACGAAACTTTAGTGAAATACAAATTTAAACCGAAAAAGTAATTACAATTTAAACCTAATGAATACCAATGTCCTGAAAGATATTATAATTTTTAACAATTTTCTTAAGTAGCATTTTGTTGAAAACCTGGTCCATCGGTGGACGTCATATCTTAATATCTTGATCACACCCACTAAAAATATACTGATTTTTATCGGTAGAAAAAAGAATTGTGCTAAACTAGCCAAAAACGTTTCATATGGTAACCTACATTAAACTAAAACCGTAGTAAAACAATGATTTTCCCAAAGAAATAATTTGATATAAAATGTATTTTTATACTGTGATAGATGAGGCTTATAAATGTTAAGTACGATCTGGTGTTAGTAAGAAGCCCTTCTGACATAAGTGCTGTTATTAACATTGATGACGGAGAAAATGCAGGAGTTAATATCAATACAAGTGTTTGGAAGCTACCACATATTACAGTATCCGATGCTAAACGGCTAGAACTTTTAAAGCTCCTTGGAAGTGGAACGGAATTGAACATCAGATTTAAAAGTTAGAATCCTAGAAAACATACTTCAGCACCAATTGGAAAACAACTTACGTGGACCATAAAGACTTCGGTGTAGGTGTAAAGACCAAGATGGGTAATTTTAGGTTTTTAAACAGCTCGACAGGATAAATTCAACAAAAATATTAGCTTATTTGATCATTATAATGCATCAAATGTAATGTAAGTTGACCATGTTGTAAAAATTAAAAAAAAAAAAAAAAATAGAAAATCAGATGTTAAATGTAGATAAAGAGGATGCCAATCCCGTTATTGTAGTAGTTTTGCCTTCAAATAAACATTAAGCAAAAGACATCCATCTGATACCTACCCAAGTTCTGCTAGCTAAAAACGTAACCCAAATAAAAATCGAAATTAATATTCTACACCCGTAAATTCCATTTTTTTTCGACCGGTGTCTTCTTCGTCGGTACCATGTGACAGCAAAGAAAAAGGAAGAAAAAGATAAACGTATAAAAATGGCAGAAAAGAAAAAAACACCTTTCTTCATAAGACAAGGCATAAGCTATGCAAAAAATCAAATCTTTTATTAGGATGATGTTATAGTTATTGACGGTTACTATAAAAATTGCCTATAATAATTGTTGCTATATCTTAAGTAAGTAAACAAATTAGGCTAACTCGTTTTGGGTTCTGTAATTTTACTCTTAAATTAATTTTTGTATAAAATGTTTTTAAATACTGTTTTATTTTAAAGATAAATACTCCATCCTCATTATATTATGTCATCAATTGTTTGAAATGTTCTGCATTATTTTGCTTGCAAAATTTGAAAAAAATCTGCATGCAAAAGCATGATTTCTTTTACCTCGTCTGGTTCTTCGTCTTTTTTAAGATTAACGGGTAGAATTGAATATAGAGTCAAAATTTGGCAAAATATACAGGGCGTTCCATTTAAAAAAGTACTTAATAATAAAAACTTTGTTTTTGAAACACCCTGTATATTTATCAATACTGTTGTGTGCTTGTGTGCTTTTAAGAATGACCTTAAAGAGTATAATCACATTACATGCATAGCCGCAGCTGCTTCTAAAAAGCCTAATTTTTTTTAATACATTATATTATTATGTATTCCAAATGGGAACATGCTTGGATTACTGTTAGCATGTTTAATAATAGCTTTTCCCATAACACATGGCCACGCTGTCAACCCCGGTTAAATCAACCAACTAATCAACACACAACACTCTTGATTGTATTTAAATAAGAGCCGTTCCTCTGAACCCACTCTTACCGTAAAGCATTAAAAGCACAGGTTCTTATTTTATGAAAAAAAAAATCGCTGTCTTTAATTTATTTTGATTTAAAACATCTAATTAGGCTGCACTAGCTTAAATAACTTCCTAACATTTCTAGGTTTTGCAAGGTATTTTTGCGCTTCAAATTAGCTTCAATATAGAAAATCTCTTTTCGCCTCTGGATGTTATAAAATATATAATTTATTAAAGACATTAAAACTCTTTTAAAACAAAACATCTACCATTTTTTTAAAATTTTTTAATAGCAGTTTTCTTAAGTTGGTATTTTTACATCATAAATAATTTTGGAATGGTCGAGGAAACGAAATAATGCACGAGGGATTTTTTGTGCAGTAAGATGGATTTGATTGCGGTTTTTTGCATTCGATTCATATGAACGTCTACAAACTTTGTGAACTAATTTTATTAATGGGAAATGAAAAACTACATTTTTGCATTAAAAAAATGCATTTTTTAAATTAAAAAAACGGGCTTTGTTAGGTTCTAGCCACTGCTAAAGACTACCACTGTGCCAAATTTCATGATTTTAGCTCAAGCCAAACTTCAGAATCACGTGGACAGACAAATAAATATATATACCTACCTACATATAAATATATCCACATTAGCAAATTATATATATAGATATTATAAGAAATTTACAATTATGTAAATAATGATGGAAATGAGCCCGAATTTATTACTCGGGGGTTTTCAAGGTCGCTAAATACGAATATGACATTGCCTACGAAGTACCTGGTGCACGCTTACAATTCCTTCTAATATCAGCCCAATTTTGTTACTCGTAAAGTTTTCGACGTCACTAAACACAAATATGACATTAACAAGGGCCTGCGGAATACCTGTTGCGCGCTAAGAATAGTGTTAATGTCGTCTTCCGGAGTTTTATGACAAATCCTCCTAAAATCAGCCCAATTTCTTTACTTGAAATGTTTTTATGGTCGCTGAACACGAATATGACACTGATAAGGGCCTGCGGAGTACCTGGTGCTCGCTAAGAATAGTATAAACGTCGTCTTCTGAAGTTTTACGACAAATAATAATAATAATAATAATAATAAGCAAAATCCCCCAAAGTAAAAAATTTGGGCTGCTATTAGGGGGATTTGTAATAAAACTGCAGAAGATGACTTTTACACCATCCTTAGCGCGCACTAGGTACTCCGTAGGCCCTTGCCAATGTTATATTCGTGTTCAGCGACCTCGAAAACCTCCCGAGTAACAAATTTGGGCTAATTTCCATCAATATTTAACTACTTGTAAATTTTTTGTAAGTGCAAACTTTAAAATGCATTTTCGCAATGCACAAATGCAGTTTTTTTATTCCCCATTAATTAAATTTGTTCACAAAGTTTGTCGACGTTAATACGAATCGAATGCAAAAAACCGCATTAAAATCCATCTTGCTGCACAAAAAATCCCTCGTAAAGAGTATTTTTGTGCCACGTTTCCTCGACTATAAAACAAACATATCATAAGCAACTGATTGTAAGTTGTCTAAAAGTATTAACTACAATATGACATGTTATACTATTATTTACTAAAATAAACGACATTAACATTTTGAGATTTTAATAAACTAGTAGAACCATCAAAAGTAGGAGGGTGAGAATGCACAGCGTGCTTGATAAACAGACTATTCCCTGAAGAGTATATCCTCGCCTTGCATTTTTTGGTCGTTTCCTTGGTGCATATCCATAAAGTTTTACCTTCCAAACGTTTTTTTAATCTAAATTCGAAATTATCTTTTACCATCATAGGATGTTTCTGCTTAATAGTAAAATGGATAATTTCTAAAAAATTAAATTTAGATGTAATATATAATCAGAGGGCAAGCAGTAATACATAATGTATTTATTTTGTTAATATTCGTTAATACAATGAAAAAATGATTGTTAATAGGTCTAGGAAGTTAACGGATAAGGATTCCGAAGGTAAGCCCCTTAAGGGCAAAGAAGTATGAGCTGTTGTATAGACTTTATTTAAACATATTACCCAAATATATATATTTTTTAATTTAATGAGTCGTAAGCAAAATAACAAATTAATTTAATATTCTCATTCATCATCTTTTAAATACTAATTTAATAACGGGTGATTGCCCCAGTTATCGGCCACCTTAAAAATCTAATGTTTCAAAAATCAGCCTAAACATTTAAAATTTATTAATCGTTCAAATCTCCATGAACTTTATATTATCTAGCTGAAAGATAAAATTTCTGTCCAGAAATCGATCCAGTACAGAAGAAGGCATGATATTCTGTAGTAGATCTATATATACCTCCGCATTGAACCTTCCTTCGATAAAATAACATACACCAAGTCCTTGTGCACTCAGCCACCACCAAACATTTACCGAAAATCGCCCACTACTTCTGTCCTTTTGGGTATATTTTTCATCAAATTGTGTTCCTTGAGGCCTGTATACCTTAA
The DNA here is from genome assembly GCA_019359885.1 of Listronotus oregonensis. Taxonomy (NCBI): domain Eukaryota; kingdom Metazoa; phylum Arthropoda; class Insecta; order Coleoptera; family Curculionidae; genus Listronotus; species Listronotus oregonensis. Next base: position 48,253 of record JAHBCN010000281.1, read on the forward strand.
GTATCAATTGACGAACATTTTCATCAGTGAATATTATATTTTCCCAAAAATCGAAGGTTTCAGTAAATTGTAAACAAATCAATGCGTTGTTCTTTATTTGTATTTGTTAAAAACGGTTTTGAGGCTGCCGGGTGGCAGCGCAATTCGGATATTTGCCTTATTCTTCGCTGTGTCGTTCTAACAGATACTAGGAAATTGCTTTCAGTTTTTGCTGTAACTACAGATTTAAATGGTTAGTTTCTTAAAACATTAACTAAATTATTGTCTTGTTCTTAATTCGATAGTATGTGGCTACCATTTTCAGTTCTCCTGTCAACGGAGTGTGTTTCCTGTCATTTTTTTATCAAAATGAACAGGTCTCTTTGAAATGTTAAGCTCTTCTGCCACATATTTTTCTCGTCAACCTTTATGCTTAATATAATGAATAAATAATACTTCTTGATCCCAAGTTAGGTTTGGAATTTAAAAAAATATTTTTAGACACTGACCACGGACACCTGTTTCTTTATTGGGTTTTTCAACAGGTATTTATATTCTCTAGAAAGTGGCATAAGCCTATTTTACGAAAGGAAAAGGATTTGCCCAATATTTAATGGCCGTTACTGCACATATATTTGTAATTAAAGGCCATTCTGATTTAACTGGAATCTAGCGTTAATTTCATTTTGACCATATTGCTATTTGGCGATTTATTATTTTTCTTACATCTCTTATGGATATCAAGTTTTTGTATCATCATCATCAATTACCCTGTCTGTGTCAGTGCTGCACCTACCCCGATGGCTGCAATTTTTGGGTCCATTGTGTAGGTGGACGACATCTATTTCGAACGGCGTCCTGTCGTGGTCTCCTTTCCTTGTTTATTGTCTGTCTGTTCTCACATAAAAAAATGAATTTTTGTATTTTGATGTAGAAAAAATAGCTTTGTATATCATTGTATTATGACCGAGAAAAATACTTTTATGAAGACGCTTTTTTAGAACCTTCTGTTCATAGATACAAAAACACGCATGCTTTGCGTACGTAGCTTTTTTCCACTACCCCTCAAGGGAAAAATAATCCTTATGTGCGACGCGACGGAGCCATCTAGCAACATTATTTCTTACAATTAGTAGAAAATGATACTAAAGCAGGTTTTCTTTCTTCTTCTTTTTCTCTGGAAGCCGTCTTGATTCACTACCGGAGGTAACGCAGCCTCTTGGGCTTTTTGTGTCCAATTTCCCATTGTCTTTTATACAAATCCTCCCATTTGTCTTGTTCCTCCTACAAGTCTGTATAACCCCGAGACTGGTTGGTTGATATATTCATGTGGGCTCATTTTCGGTCGCAGAAATAATGCCTGTCTTTTGTGATTCAATGCTGCACATTCGCACAGGATATGGTAGGCTGTTTCTTCCCCCTCGACGCACATTCTGCAATTTGTCTCCTATTGTATGAGCCTATCTTGTGTAGGTGTCCTCTTAAGTTTTCGTGCCCCGTTAGCAACCCTACTGTTATGCGAAGTCTTTTCCTACTTTTTCTAAGTGGTTCTTCCTTCGTTCTTTTGCAGTAGCAGGTTTTAGTTTAAGCTATTTTAGAGAGATGGCGACATATGAGATGTTTTAAGGCAAATCGTCGATGAATAACAATCGCGAGACCCAATTGTAGCTTGGACTTAAAAGACCGAGGGCGAACGGCAGTCATAATGCTATGTATAATGTTTGTACATACTAATTGTGAACACATTCTTTGCGATTGTCCCGCCCTCACATTTGAACGGAACTCCATGCTGGACACGAACTGGCCATTACTGGCCCAAAATTAGGGAGAATCCACATAAAGACGTCGTCAACTATTTTAAATCAATAGGTTGGACGACGCAGTGAATCTCCCGCCTACAAGAGGAAGCACAAAGGACCTACAGAGGTCTAGGTGCAGTGGTATATTACCACCCTCTGAACATTCAGATTCAGACTAATTGTGAATGTTTAAATTAAACCGTCTATTTTTTAAGTTATTTGTCCTCAAAAATAAGTCAGTGACTCTAAAATATGACTTTTTATATACCACCTGGTGGGTGGTAATGAGAATTATCGATGACTACCGATTTAATATTTTTCCGTATGATTGCTGCCGCAGCTTTCAGGATCTTAAATCGCTCTTCCTTGCCATTAGATTTTTTTCACTCCAAGATTGATTTAAAATATCATGATAATTGTCAATAAAACATAAAAATGTTAATTGTCTCGGTTTTCTTTAAATGAAAGTGTAGTAACTTTACAAATTCTACACCAAAATTTCTTTATATCGAAAATAGCGATGCTGTCAATTTACACTGGAAGAATTAAAAAATATTTGTAAAAATTCAAATATAGATAACAAAACTATCCGATTAAAATTCAATTATGGTGATAAAGTCATCAATCTTGGAGTAAAAAAAATCTAATGACAAGGAAGAGCGATTTAAGATCCTGGAGGCTGCGCCAGCAATCATTCGGAAAGATACTCAACGGTAGTCATTGATAATTCTCATTACCCTCCACCTGGCCGTATATTTAAAGATATAGTTATATTTTAGAGTCACTGACTTATTTTTTGAAACAAATAATTTTAAAAAATAGACGGTTCAATTTAGAGCATTTAAAATTAGTATGTACAAACATTAGTCATAGCATTATGATTGATGTTCTTCTTCGGTCTTTTAAGTCCAAGCTACAGTTGGGTCTCGTATTTTTTTTTATCGACAATTTGCCTCAAAACATACAATACACATTTTCCGTGCGCATGTTATAATGAAAATATGATATACGAGGCAGCAACAGTTTTTCATCGTCCACCTTATATCTTACTACCAGAAAAAAAAACGTTTATTCAATATATTGCAGACAATGCTGATATAAATGTAAATACATTAGACGGTAATAATGGGTATCATAGATATTGAATAAAAGAGGTTTTATTCTACTAGAATTTAATAAAATAGACCGTGAAGTAGGCCTACTGGGGAAACCACGTTAAAAAAAAAACGCGTCAAGTACACTACCTTAGAGGTGGCGTGGAAACGTGTGCATAGTATGGGAAATAAACTTTAGTAAATTTTAAAAACGCTTTTTCTCAGAAATGGTAAATTTTAGGCGAAAAAAGGGAAGGACAATTTTTGTAGATAATTACATGATTTTAAATTTTTGTTAAAACTATGTTTATCATTTAACTAACCGTTTCCCAAAAAAAAATCCAAAAACTCATTTTAGCAAACTTTTACCACTATAAATTTTTTTGCACACATGAGATCGACGGGGACTTCTCACAATTTCATTATAATGTTATCCCTTAGTGTTCGTGTAAATTTTCAGCTTCTTGGGAGTCTGTGCAAGGGTGTATGTCTATTTTGATTGGATAATGTTTGATGAGATAGCAATAAAATAAGGATTAGGACAAAATCACATTTACGTTTTGGGATTTACATAGTGTGGTAGATTTAAGGAAAGTTGGTTCATGGGTATGGGGACCATTTTTAACATGTAAAGTATTTCCTGATGAGTATATTCGTACTCTACACTTTTCCTTATTTTCTTTTGTACAAGCCCATAAAGTTCTTCCTTCTAAACGTTCCTTAATACGGAATTCATAATTATTCATAACTAGCATTGGGTTTTTCCTTTTGAATATAAAATGTATTGTGACTAAAATATAAAGATGTTTATAAGTTTTTAATGGAAAACATACTGATTTTAAATATTAACACTTTAAATAAAATATGAACTGGAGCGTTAAAAAACTGCTAAGCCCTATTATTGACCTCTATGAACTTGCAAATCGCCTGCAACAATAAAGAAGAAAACCCCCCCAAAAATCCCCAAAATCAAAAATATTGATCTAGTCATAAAAAGTAAAAAGTTTTCAGAATTTCCTAAGTTTTAAAAGCAAAATTTCCTAAAATTAAGTTTATTTTTTTCTTTTAATTTCATCTTGACAACGGTGACCGAGTTGGCACAGAAACGTAGATTAGTATTTTTTATTTTTGGGTTTTTTGTTTTTTTTTCTTTATTTTTGCAGGCGATCTGCAAGTTCATAGGGTTCAATAGAGCTGAGCAGGCTTAGCTCGCTATACCCCGATTCCTGGACTGAAGTGGTCCCATTTTGTAGAAAATTTAAAGGCAAGTACTCCTCTTCTCTTCTAGAAAGCCAAAGTACTTCATTTTTAGTTAATAAATTTAATTTAACAGTATTAGGGCAATTTCTTTTTTTCATATGGTGTAGGCTTCCTTGTTTATATGTATGTTTTAAGAGCCCCTTAAGTCCTTAATTTTACTAGGCATCCTTAATATAATAAAGATCTCCATTAAGTAAATAACGTTATTTATTGAATAACTAAAGTGACTAAAGCCGCGTTTACATCAAACTCTTTCACTAAGTTTGCCACAAGTTGCGACAATTTGTTGCTTTTTCTACAAAATACAGCAACTTTTTTTGTCTTTCACTTCTAAAGAGACAAATCTTTCACTAAATTTTTGTTTTCCGTTTGTTTATACCAAAGTTGACAACTAAAAGTTGATAAAAGATTGTTTGTAGAAAACTAAAAGTTGTCAACTAAAAGTTGCTTTTCTTAAATTGGAGCATCAAGTGGAAGATTTTTTGTAGAAAACTAAAAGTTGCTCTTCTCAAATTAAGAGCAACAAGTGGAAAACTTATTGACAAAGAATTGGCGCGAAAGGTTTAGACAGTAGTTCTCCACTAGTTTTCTACAAGTTGCTTGCGCAAAGCGAGCAGTAACAAGTCTTCCACTTTTAGTTGTCAACTTTCTTTGATCTTTACCGACACTCCGCAGGAAACCAAAATTTAGTGGAAGATTTGTCTCTCCACAAGTGGAAGACAGAAAAAGTTGCTGATTTTTTTAGAAAAAGCAACAAATTGCCGCAACTTGTGGAAAACTTAGTGGAAGACTTAGACGTGGCTTGGGGGTGAGACGAGCTTTCGTCAGGGGGCGTATGTTAAGCGTCCGGGTTAGATTCCCAAGTTTTTAACTAGGGTCTTTATCGCGGACGATGGCATGCCAACCCCAAGACCGATGTGCGTAGTGAAGAGCTACATCCTTCACGAGGTACCCCTGTTCTAGACTGAACACATCAGGATCTAGTTTAGGTTCTTCGAAAAAGAACCCCAAGTCAAGGTGGAACAGCATAGGCCGAGGACTGCATGACTAAGGGGATGCTTAGTTACTACTATGCGAACTCCGAGAACCAGGCGACACCCGGTTTTAATTCAGCCTTACTGCAGTAAGCGGGGCACTGCTGCAGGTGACCTTTATTTCCTCCGCTACTCGTGGGTACAAAATGGACAAAAAAGATAAGACCAAAGAAAAGAAACAGAGGACACCGTTGCTGTCCTCAGCACAACTAACGAAGGGGCAAAAATGTCCTCAAAAGTCAAAGTCAAAGACTAACAGAGGGTTCACTGGCCCTTTCCACCATCATCAGGTAACGATGAAAGCGTACCAATGATGGTAGACAATACACTCAACTCAAACTATACGGGGAGCTGAAAATCCGATGACAATAGAGCTGAAGAAGAGCTCTTAAAAAGCAGCGATGATGAGCGGGGGCAAACGGGTGACCCTAAAACAGGGAACCCGGAGACCAAAGCTCTCTGGCGCTGCAAGAAAGAGGTTTAAATACCTCATGAAAAGTGGGATGGCCAGAGAAGAAGCCCGTGAAGGGCTCTCAAACCAGTAAACCCCACCATGAAAGATTCCTCTGATAAAGGATCGAAAAGAGTCCGATCAGAAGAAAATACTCCAGAGGGAAACCTATAAAGAGGTCTAAAGGTCAGGAAAAGGAGAGTAATAAAACTCCTTCTAGACCACAGACCTCCCAAACGACCTATAGCCAAGTAGCTAAAGGTACGAAAGTTGGTATAATACATGCCAACTTTCCTGAAGAGACCCTGACATTGGAACACCTAGGAGCCATACAGGAGTCCATAATGAACCAGATAGTAGAACTGGGACGGGGGACTGGCATAAAACCCAGCTTCCACAGTTCCAGCTACAGACCGGGCTGGCTCGCCTTGGGGTGTGCCAACAAAGCCACAGCTGAGTGGCTAAAGGGCATAGCCGCGAACCTAAGGCCAGCAGAGGGGGTGGCTGTCAGAGTGGTAGAGGAAGCAGAAATGCCTCACACTGAAATACTGATAGCGTACCTACCAAATAGTCAGGACTACTCAAACGAAAAAATCCTGGCTCTTTTAGAGGCGCAAAACGACCTAGATCTGTCCTGCTGGAGGGTGCTTAGGAGAAATCCTGTAGGCCCCACAGTGGAAATGACGTTCTCAGTGGATCAAAAACCCGCTGTAGAACTCAAAAAAAGAGGCTATAAGCTGAACTTTAAGTTTGGAGAAATCCAGCTTAGACCAAAGCATAAAGCCTCAAAAGGAGAGGGAAGCTCAGGTAATGCTGAGCCCGGTACCTCAAAGGAAGCTCCACATAAAGGTGTGCAAAAACCTAAAACGGAGACTTCCAAAATAAAGGGCGAATCCAAAGGCAGCACAAAGCTCAAGGATAAGCCTTCAAACAAAAAGATGGATCCTGAAGGCGATAAAAAACCTAAGGACCACAAAAAAGGCAGATAAAGGCAAATTGCCTAAAAACGTGCCTAACAAAGAACACCGGCATCTCAGATGCCTCCAAGTAAATCTTCAACACTCAAAAGCTGCATCTAGTGTGCTTAATAGAAAATTTACAAGGAATAATATAAACATAGGGCTAATCCAAGAGCCCTGGGTAAATGAAGGAACGATTAGAGGACTTCCAACTCAGTCATGTAAGTTAATTTATGAAACATTTCATGAAAGGCCTCGAGCGGCTTTACTTTTTAGTAAAAATGTTAATTTTGTTCCAATTTCAGAGTTTATAAAGAGAGACTTGGTTGCAGCTATGGTGGAAGTACCGACTGAAGGAGGTAAAAGGAACGTTATAGTTGCCTCAGCTTACTTCCCAGGGGATACACAAGATCCACCACCAGCCAGCGTACAAGAACTAATAAGCTGGTGCAACCGAAGGAACAAACAACTTATTCTGGGCTGTGATGCAAATGCGCACCATACAATATGGGGCAGCACATACACAAACAATAGAGGTGAGTATCTGCTGGAATATTTGTCTACTAACAATATAGACATTATCAACCAGGAAATAAACCCACCTTTATGAATGCGATTAGGAAAGAGGTACTAGACTTAACCCTAGCTACGCCATTCATAACTAACCAAATTGAGAACTGGCAAGTTTCCAATGACCTATCTATGTCGGACCATATGCACATACGATTTGACATAGCGGCGACAGCGAAATGCCTGGATGAATACCGAGTGCCCAAACTGACTGATTGGTCCCTATTTAAGGAACTTCTAAAGTCAGAAGTTGAGGGATTACCTTCATCCATAACAACTATTGAAGAACTTGACGCAGCCTCCATTAACTTAGAGGAACACTTGATCTCTTCATATGAAAAAAGCTGCCCGGTAAAACGAAAGGGAACCTCGAGAGATGTTCCCTGGTGGAACAGGGAGCTTGACCGACTAAAGGCTGAATCTAGGAAAGCCTTTAATGTAGCAAAACATCGGGCAACTGGGACAACTATCACAGAGCCCTTACTGAATATAACAAAGAATTGAGGAAATCTAAAAGGAAAACATGGAGAACGTTCTGCGAAGGGATAAATGATCTTACCCCGGCAGTGCGACTCCAAAAGGTCCTAGCACGAGACCACTCAAACGGAATTGGACTACTTAAAAGACAGACCAATGACAGCTATGCTGAGACTCCAAGGGAAAGTTTGGAGATATTGTTAAAAACCCACTTCCCAGGATCTACCATCATAGAAGATAACCAAATACAGGAAAACCCAACATGGGACGAACCACGCCCCAGCAAAGCGGGGAAAAGCCTAGCAGGTAAAATCTTCACAGATAATAAAATAAAATGGGCGGTTAATAGCTTCCAACCCTATAAATCCCCAGGTATGGATGGCATATTTCCAGCCCTGCTACAGCAGGGCATAGAGGAAATACTACCGTACCTCAAAGCAATATTTAAAGCCAGTTACATACTGGGCTACATACCACAAACTGGAGGAAAGTTAAGGTGGCGTTCATACCAAAGGCCGGTCGGCGTCCTATGGATGAGCCGAAGTCCTATCGCCCCATTAGCTTATCTTCTTTTCTCCTTAAAACTATGGAGAAAATAATCGACCAGCATATAAGAAGCGAATTTATCTCGAAAGCTCCACTGCATCCAAAACAATTTGCCTACCAACCGGCAAAATCAACGATCAATGCTCTACAATGTCTAGTCAGAGACATAGAAAAGACATTCGATGCAAAAGAAGCGGCTATGTGTGCATTTCTTGATATAGAGGGTGCGTTTGATAACACCTCATTCGAATCCATACAAAGAGCAGCAGAATCAAGGGACATTGAACCCTCAACGATTAAATGGATCAAAGCCATGCTAAGAAGCCGCGAAATCAGCTCTGCTATGGGGGACGCGACTGCAGAGCGGTAAAGGGGTGTCCACAGGGTGGAGTACTATCGCCCCTGCTCTGGTCCCTAGTGGTTGATCGGCTTCTGGCGGAGCTGTCAGCAAGAGGCTTCGATGTACAAGGCTACGCAGACGACCTCGTAATCACCATCAGGGGTAGGCATGATGGCATATTATCTGCTCGCATGCAAGCGGCCCTAAACTTGGTTGAGAACTGGTGCTCAACGGAAGGGCTAAATGTCAATCCAAATAAAACAATTATAATACCGTTTACAGAAAGGAGGAAAACAAGGTTTATAGCTCCTATGTTAAACGGCATTACGATCAAACTTTCTAAAGAAGTAAAATATCTGGGAATTGTCCTTGACCAGAAACTCAATTGGAACTCGCAAATAAAAAGGACTATCGCAAAAGCATCAACGGCACTATGGGCGTGCCGCAGACTATGTGGTAAAACATGGGGTCTAAAACCCAAAATGATCATACATTACAGTTGTAATACCTATAGTTACTTATGCCTCACTGGTCTGGTGGCCAAAAACAGAGGAAAAAACTACACAAGGAAAGTTTCTGAAACTGCAGAGACTTGCCTGTCTGGGAGTTACTGGAGCAATGAAATCTTGCCCAACGGCAGCTCTGGAGACAATGTTGAACCTCCTTCCCCTGCACCTGCACATAAAGAGGGAGGCGATACTGAGTGCCTCCAGAGTAATCCAGACACAAAGTATAAAGT
>JAHBCN010000281.1:62500-221003 GCA_019359885.1 Listronotus oregonensis
CTATGACTACGACTTTTATATCCTAACCGCGTCTTGACTTCTTTCCTGTTAGTGAGCAGAGGTTGCCAAATGTTGTGGATATCTAAACTTGGTTTACTATAAACATGGGAATTGTTATTAATAATAGCAGCTTCTTTAAACGTTTGTTTCTTCCAGTGGAATATTCTGAGAACAATCCCAGCATAATTCCAATTAATATCATGATGTTTAGACCAGAGTCTATTAATCTAAAGGGGTTATGACATCGTCGGGAATGGAGATAGCAAAAGTCCAAGACGTGAGGGTGTGAAAAGTCCGGCTTATATTGGCGGCTCTGTCGGGTAACTCTAAAAGTTACTAGCATTCTCAGCTGTGGACAGAGTCGTGCCACAAGTCGAAGTTTTTATATGGAGTTATTTTTACAGTTGCAAATATTTGTATACAGAGTTGATATTTTATTGGTTTTGACTGTTTTTACTATATTGTTTTTGGTAGTGTTTAGTCGTGTAGTTTTAATTAGTCCTTAGTGTGCAATAGACCTAAAAGTTGTGTTCCCCATAAGGATTCTGTCATTTGCTCGGAGCATGTTAAAAAAGACGATTTTTATGTCTCCCAGAAAAATGGCAAAGCATGTAATTATGAGATCCTGATCAAAAAGGAAAGGTAAGGTGAAAAATATGATATACCTAATGCTGCTATTACTAACAAATATTTTTTATTGTAGCAGTTCCATTCAGTTTGCATTATTACATCTCGGATAACACAGACACGGTTTTTAAGTCCACCAGTGACTCTTCACAACTCTGGATGTAGTTACACAGTTATTAGTAAGTAAATTAAAATTTTTGTATGATTTTAATTATAGTAATTTGTTGTAAGAAAGTAAATATGTCAATATTGAGTTGCTTATACCTAGAACTGATCAACTTTGGGTATATGCATTAATGTACCTTTAGAATGTGTATTTAATATTTTTTCCCATTATTTTGTACATTTATTAAGTTTGCGGTTAGTTACATTCTTTTATTGTATTTAAATTTTTTGGATGCCTATCTACCAATTACTTGGTATATTATATTGAAAAAGACATGTTTTGAAATATAATTTATATTTTTTAGATTTGCCTTTTACAAGTTAAAACTTAACTGATGTAAACCTACTTTGCACTGAAGAAGTTTTTGTTTAGAATGTGTAGTATAAAGTGGACTGCGAGGAACTTGTAAGTAAGTTAAACTTTCGAGTACCAAATAAGAACACGAGATCTAATTCTTTGTTTTAGCTTGCAAGGGCTGCCAACAACTAAGAAATAAGAAGATCGCCTATTTACACAATGTGCAGCCACTATAACGAACTTTCTGACGAACTGGATATATTTGCAATGAGTGCCGCACAATAATCTAAAGTAATTAGGACTTTATTGTTTAATAATTTACTGACAAATAAATTAGAGCTAAGTTGAATTTGATTTATTGTTTGGTGTTGTTTGTCATTTGTTTACTCAATGAATGTTATATATAATGGTAAATGTCTTATAAGTGGATGCCTATTAGAAGTTATGCTAAATAAATAAAAGAACGATTCTTGGTCTTAAATTAAAAAAAACATGCAGAGGTAAATTTAAACAAAATGGTCTTCTAACTGTCGCTGCAGTTTAGAATAGGAATGTATATTGTTTTTCTGTAAAAACAGTTCATTATTTAGGGGTAGCAAGTCTCAAGCTGTTTACATTACAAGAACATTAAACAATACCTTTCTGAAACACAGATTGACAATGTACAAAAATGGGGCATACTACAATTGCATTCGATTTTTGTGTTTAAGGTGCTGGTAGATATTGAACCTTATAATTTAAATGAATATTTTTTGAGGATTGTAAACTATTTGCTGCTTTGTTTTTTATTTTTTTTATGTTACTATTTCATTTTATGTATGTTAATATTTAATTTTGAAATAAAGATTTGTTTATCATTATTATTATTCTTAATATAGAAATAAACTAATAAGTAGGTTAATTTTAAGGGGAAACAACAAAAACTATAAATGAAATTTTTGTGTTTGTATTAAGTAGCATTTTAATGATTGAATGATTTTTATGTTTTAGATACCACAAAATATTATTAAATAATACCACAGTACTGTGTTCTTTTCTTCCGTATCTATTTCAAAATGTAAAAATTTCAGTTGTATTTTATCTAATTGTTGCAATTGTAGATGTATTGTAGTGTTAAATTAAAGTTGTGAAACAAATAAAGTATAGTTTTATAGCAATAAACCTGTATTCACATTTTTTACATAAAATAATTCCTTTTATTGCCAAAGTGGAAAATCTTGCTATTATTCTGCAATATCAAGATGCTGCTGTATGGTCCGTACCTAAATAAATAACTAGTTTTTAAAAGTAACATAATTAGTTTTTAAAATAAAATAAATTAAAGGTTTATAGACAAGTTTATATATTTATGAAGTAATACAAAAACACCGTCATAAATTCCTAAAAAGAAAAGTTATTATTCTATGGCTTCCAGTATCTGATCTGGAGTTGGATATTTTATAATCTTACAAAGATCTTCAAGATACCTTGTAAAAGCCCATTTCTGATCCTGCACTTACAGAAAAGCTTCCTTCCCTTGCCCACCGACGGGCTGTAGGGAATCTGTCTTTCTTTTATAGGTATTTCCACGGCTTCTGCTTAGAGGAGTTGGCCAGTATAATTCCTTCTCTGGCAGCTCCAACAGAGCAACACGTAGTGCAACTTTTATGCATCTTTTTTTCAGCTAGAGAGGCCCCGAACTTCCCGCTTTCTTCGGCCCTTAATCCATAGAGTGTCAAGACTATGGAACCTGCTACCTGCATAATTTAAGTCTCTTGTAAATAAACTCCCTCTTACTACACTTCAGACACCCACGGTGTGTTAATACTAGGCCTCAGCCTTCGCGGATTGTTCCATGATAAAAAATAATTAAAAACCCCAAACTTCTTTATTTGCTCATAAAATTTTATAAACTTCGTAATATAGATGGGTATTATTAAAGAAAAAAAAGATGTTAATAATTTAATATCGTGTGTTAAAAAATAGAGTAAGTACTCATAATTATAATAAATTAGCAATCGTCAGTATTTTCTACAACATTTTATTTCCTTTCTCATTTTTAAAATATTTAATGTAGTAGGTACCATTGAACAGGTACGTCATCGTCATGATGTCGCTTTAATTTTTAATTTCAATAATTGAATTACATTTATATTTTTGAAATATAAATTTTGTTCGTCGGAATATACCTTGTAAAAGCCCATTTCTGATCCTGCACTTACAGAAAAGCTTCCTTCCCTTGCCCACCGACGGGCTGTAGGGAATTTGTCTTTCTTTTATAGGTATTTCCACGGCTTCTGCTTAGAGAAGTTGGCCAGTATAATTCCTTTTCTGGCAGCTCCCAACAGAGCAACACGTAGTGCAACTTTTATGCATCTTTTTTCAGCTAGAGAGGCCCCGAACTTCCCGCTTTCTTCGGCCCTTAATCCATAGAGTGTCAAGACTATGGAACCTGCTACCTGCAGAATTTAAGTCTCTTGTGAATAAACTCCCTCTTACTACACTTCAGACACCCACGGTGTGTTAATACTAGGCCTCAGCCTTCGCCGATTGTTCCAAGATAAAAAATAATTAAAAACCCCAAACTCCTTTACTTGCTCATAAAATTTCATAAACTTCGTAATATAGATGGGTATTATTAAAGAAAAAAAAGATGTTAATAATTTAATATCGTGTGTTTAAAAATAGAGTAAGTACTCATAATTATAATAAATTAGCAATCGTCAGTATTTTCTACAACATTTTATTTCCTTTCTAATTTTTAAAATATTTAATGTAGTAGGTACCATTGAACAGGTACGTCATCGTCGTGATGTCGCTTTAATTTTTCATTTTAATAATTGAATTACATTTATATTTTTGAAATATACATTTTGTTCGTCGGAATATAAGCAGTTTTTTGTTTTCACCTCAGTTCTACGCCACTGTCCGGCATAAAATCCAACATGGCCAAAATTGGCCCTTCTTGACGTCACAGAAGGCTTTTTCAATATGGCGGATGTCATAACCCCCTTAAGAGTCCATTCGCGCCGCGAAAATTGGATCCAATTTGGGGTTCGGGGCATAATGTTTTTCTCAAAAACGCTTTAAGTTATCAATATTTTTCGAAAACTACATGAAAGCCAACACTTAAATCTAGGCTTCTGCTGTAATAGTTTTTTAAATTTGGATTTAGTTTTTAATATTTTCTTGAGTGAAAGTCACCCTAAAATCGGTTATGTTTAGATACTATTTTTCTTAACTTGACTCATATTTTAAAAATCCGTTACAGCAGAGGCATAGATTATTTCCTTACCTTTAAAATGGTGTATAATTTATGTCATTTAAGTGAAAAATAGTTACCGAAAAACGTTATCTCCTGTAGGCTTACAATCGGAAACAACATCGCATCGATACACCGAATTTGAAAGAACCTATATAAAATATAATATTTTTAATGCGGCTATACGAAAATTTTGGTAGTGGAAGTTTGTTAGTCTCCGCCCACCGTCTCAGCGTCCTTTCGCCCGACCCCCAAGGTGTAGCGTAAATGCACTCTTAAGATTAATAAACTCTGGTTTAGACCAAGCATGTTCCGCAACACCTGACTTGTCAGTCTCGCCCATTCGAGTATGTTTTTGAAGTTCCTTAATTCTAACTTCTAAAGGTCTCTTTGTCTCACCAATATATAAATCACCACACTCACAAGGTATTTGATAAACGACTTCTTTTCCCGCATTCAAAGTACCCGGTTTTGTTTTAGTAAGAAAATTTCTAAGGGTGTTGCGGGAAAAGAATGCTGTTTTAATGTCGTATTTTCTTGCTATCCTTGTTATTTTTTCTGAAGTTTCGCGCATGTAAGGTATAGTAAGTATCTTTATTTTTTGTTGTTGATTTGTATGTATAACCTGTGTTTTATTTAGAAAGTTTGAAATTGTTTTCTGAACAAGTGTTTCGGTGTAGCCGTTCTGTCGCAGGTCCTCCTTGATATTATCAACTTCTTTATTCAACAAAATGTCAGTGCTACATATTATTTTGGCACGATTGTAGAGTGTTTTTATTATACCTTCTTTCGTTGCGCCAGAATGATTAGACTCGAAATGCAAGTATTGTCCGGTGTGTGTTGATTTTCTGTATACTGATGTTTCAATTGTATTTCCGGATCGCCTTACTAATACATCTATATATTGGTAAGACAAAGAGATCTTTAGAAGTTAGAATTAAGGAACATCAAAAAAACAAACAAACTTGGCCTAAACATCATAATAGTAATTGGAAAGATGCTGGGATTGTTCTCAGAGTATCCCACTGGAAGAAACAAAAGATTAAAGAAGCTGCTATAATCAATAACAATTTTCATGTTTATAGTAAACCAAGTTTAGATATCCACAACATTTGGCAACCTCACCTCACTAACAGGAAAGAAGTCAAGGTCAATCGACCATATAAATGGGCAGTGGCTTCATGCACCAGTGACCCGGTTAGGATATATAAGGCGTAGTCATAGGCTTAGATATTTAGTATTAACGATACCTTCTGTTCAAAACGTTGTGAAAAAATTAAATAAAGACAATGGAAGTCCAAGAAAAAGTTTTTATTCAATTCCTTATTGGTTTTTAAATTAAAATTTTAAGAGTTCAAGACCAGTCACCTTTTTTTTACAATACTACGTGTATTTGTTGTACGTACGCATTGCACTACGATTTCTTTAAGGAAAAATTTTAATTTTGATGCATGCATGGTTGTGATAAAGAGAAAAATATTTAATTCTTACAAAATCCTGTATGTAATTAAGTTTAAGCAGTCTCGGAAATATTATTGTTTTTTTCTTAAAGTTGACACCCTGTACTTTCGTAAAGAAACATTTTTTGAACATAGTTTATAAATCTATCTTACATTTTTCACCAATCACACTCTTGAATATTCGCATATCGGTATGGAACACTCCTTACTCCTTGTTCTGCTCCTACAAGAATTTAAATGTTTACAAATTACTTATTTTATTGATTTTAACATATTATTGAACGCTCACTGGAAAATTTGGAGACCAACCGGCTTTTTAGAAGTTTTCGAAAGGTAAGTACAGTATTTACTAAAACTGACACTAGTTTCCTTTTTGTCTTGTTTCTAATGTTTTAACCATTCTGCAGTGGCCATAACCTTATCGCTTTGATAAACCCGACTAAAAAATAACTACTACCATCCTCTAAAAAATTGTACTAAAACTGGGGAGTTTAAATGATTATTTTTATTTACTTTTAATTTGTAATCTACTAGTATAAATAATTTTAACTTTATATGAACGAAGGCCTTCATAGTTGTCCATGTATGTTCTTGCATGACTGTGGGCTACAGATTTTATTTGGATTTGTTGTCCTGTGGTTATAAGCCTAACTTTACATTTGTATTTAGCGTGTTGAGTGCAAGCCCAAACACTACTTTTCGGAGTGCGCAGATGTAGCTTAAATTCATATCCGTCGACAATTATCTTAGGATACTTTCTTCCTTCAGCAAAATATACAGTTGCTAAAAATACGACGCGGTTTTTAAAATGTGTTTTTTTTTTCAGGAAAAAGTTTGTAAATATAATTTATCATAATCTTATTATTGATCTATTTACCAAAATAATTTATAAAAAATATACCCTAATAAACGGGGGTAATCAATACATGTGTAAAGCAACTTATTATATACTATTTAAAAATGAAAAATAATTCTGCATCCAAAGCCGTAGCCAGGAATAATTTGGGAGGGGTAGCCTTTTGTGTTAGGGGTATCGACTCTGCATAATCGGGTGGTCTTCTGGGAGTACTACATATAATACTAAAAGGTAATAATAGATAAGGACCTAGCATTATCAAAAGTATTTAGTATAGTAGTAGTTCTTTGTATTTATAGTTTTTTACTTTTGTGAAAATTTCGGGGGGGTTCTGACCCTGACCCTCCCACTGGCTATGGCCTTGTCTACGCCTAAAACTAACCAGACTATTACACGGATTTGCAGGGTGTTCCATTTAAAATAGCAAAGTTTGTAGAACTTTTGAGTAAACCGGTAGTGCCAAATAAGTGTGTAAATATTAAAAATTATATCCATACTTTCGTCCATACATTCCACTAAAATTTAAAAATTTATGACACTTCTGAAGAAAATGACAGGACGGCTAGAAATTTCGTGCGTGTATATACGATTCCATAAGATAGAGATCACCTTGAGGGTTTTAAATCACCCTAATTTAGTAGTCCTATCTCTGACCTTAACCGAGATTCAGGGCGTTTAATATGTTTTGCTTAAATTTAATTTTTGTAATATTTCTGTAAGGATTTAAAATAAAATATTCTTAATGGGTAAAAATATTTTGTATATTATGTAGGTTTAAAATGCCAAATGTAAAAGTTTAAAATCCAAGACCGTACTTAAAAGAAAGTTTTTAATTTATTTTAAATTAAGCATCCTGTAAATTAGATTCTTGAAAATTTTACTTCATACATTTAAATAGCATAAAAATGTGATTCTTATGACATGTCTTTTAAAGATGCCGTACTTACCATAAAGTAGTAAAAAATAGGTATTCTTTAGAAATTAATGGAAAATAAACAAAATCTAATAAAAAAATAATAATTGGTAGCCCAATAAAACTGCCCATATTGCCTAAAAATAATACGTACCAGCAACAAAATAAAACAACTGTCATTGTTAAATAGTTTTGTTATTATTTTCTTTTTCATCAAAACATATTTGTCGTATACCTTTTTTTAAAATGCCTTACCAATTTTCTAATCAAGAATATGCCGACATAGTTTTTGTGTACGGTTATTGCGACGGCAATGGCATAGCAGCAGCTCAAGAATAAAAAAGAAGACTTCCTAAAAGAAAATGTCCAAACTATCAGACATTCGCAAACGTATTCGCTTTTATTCCTTTTATTCGCAAAAAAGGGCATTTTCATATACAGAATAATAATATAATATAAGAAGATAAAGTTTTAAATTTAGTCCAGTCGTCTCATATTTCTATAGAAAAGGGTACATGAAATTACCCAAAAAGAATTCCTTTATCTTTATCGTATTCAAGGTTGGAGGCACGTGATTATGTTAACCGTTTAATTTTTTGCCAATGGATTAGAAGGCACAGACGAGATCTACACCGGACCTTGTGGTCTGATAAAGCGCAGTTCACAAGAGATGGAATAAATAATTCCCGAAATTCTGATCTGTGGTCTCGGAAAAATCCACATGCTATCAAACACTTCCATTCACAACATAAATTTTCATAAAAGTTTGGGCAGGCATAATTAAGATAATATTAATTAGCTCGTATTTATTTGATGAAATGTTTAATGGAGACCACTATCTATTTTTTTTTACAAAATGTTTTGCCAAACCTTCTTCGGGACAAAAAATGCTAATTTTAGAGGCATGAACTTTAAGCACGATGAAGCCCCTTCACATTTTGCAAGGGCTGTTTGTGATTTTTTAAATGAGACCTATCCTAACAGATGGATAGGCCTTGAGGAAGTCACATTTCGGGCCAGCGAGAACCCCGGATTTCAATACATTAGATTTTTTCTTTTGGGACCACATAAAAAATTTGGTTTACGAAGAAGAAATCACTTTATTTCAAAAAATGAAAAACAATCCAAATTCAATTAGAAACGTAAATATTAGGGAAACAAAGTGTTAATGGTGGTCTTTTTGAAAATCTTCTAAAATAAATTATTTTATTCTAAAGTTAAGTGTTTTTGATCAACAGTATGCCTTATACTACGTAATATAACCTTTTTGCTATTTTAATTAATTATTGTTAAATTATCTTTAATTAATGTTGTTTTAGGTATTAATATCTATTTTCATTTTTTTCTTTTAATCCTTATTCTTTTAAACCTTTACTACTGCTAATAAAACAATTTACATAAATACGGGACAATTCTTGTTGAGTTGCAAAAGTCGTATAGTAAATAAGTAATAACATATCATGTCAATAATTTTAGATTGTTTGCTCGTTCCAAATGCAAATATATAGATATATTTTTTAATTTAATTTACAGGGTGTCAAATTTGAAAAGTTATTGTTTAAGTGCGGACCTAGATTTTATAATTTCGGTGTGGAATTTTAATTTTTTTTATCATTGGACAGTCCACGAAGGCTGAGGCCTAAGCACTAACGTACCGTGGGTGTCTTACGTGTAGTGAGAGGGAGCTTGTTCACACGGGACTTAAATATTTGAAGATTGGGAGGAGAAGGAAGGACTTCTGCGGGCAACAGGTTCCGCAGTCTTGACACCCTAGGAATGAAGGAACGAAGAAAGCGGGAAGTTCGAGGCTTCTCTAGTTGAACTGTGAAAGGGTGCATAAAAGTTGCACTATGTATTGCTCTGTTGGGAGCTGCCAAAAGAAGAATTGGAAGAGCGACAGATCCCCCACAGCTCGACGGTGGGCAAGAGGAGGAAGCCTCTCTGTAAGCGTCGGATCATTAATAAGACAAACAGCTCTTCTTTGAATGGAGTCCAGAATGCTAAGTGTTGTAGGAGAGTCATTCCCCAAACATGAGAATAATAAGAATATTGTTTTAAAAAAAGGGTCTGATTTGGGATACATACAGAGTATACAGATTAAAAGAAGAAAAATAGTTTCTGGTCGAAAGAGGAATCCAAGCTCTTTTAAGGCTGCTGAAGCTATGGATGTAATGTGTTTGTACCAGTCGAGGTTATTCTCAAAAGTAACGCCGACAAGATTAAACGACTCTTTGTTCTGCAGAACTTGGCCTCTCATATGTAACGGATAGGCACTGGCAGACTTTTTTTCGCGACAGCGAACAGGACTGTGTTTTGGAGGCATTAAACTAAAGATTTTTAGCGCCCCAATCCAAGATAAGTTTCAGGTCTTGTGGGAGGGACATCCGCAATGACTTACGCTTGGTTTTCAAATCAGGCTTATTGACTGGCTTGAGAAATTGAATGTTTAAGTGGAGGGTACTATCATCAGCAAAACTATAAATGTAATTGATAAAGATAAAAAGAAGATCGTTAATGTGTAGAAGAAACAGAGTGGGTGCCAGTACTGAGCCTTGAGACACCCCAGCATTAATTTGGTAGAAGCTGGAAGAATGACCAT
The DNA here is from genome assembly GCA_019359885.1 of Listronotus oregonensis. NCBI lineage: Eukaryota > Metazoa > Arthropoda > Insecta > Coleoptera > Curculionidae > Listronotus > Listronotus oregonensis. Next base: position 72,660 of record JAHBCN010000281.1, read on the forward strand.
CTACAATAACTGATATACGTCGATAAGCAAGAGTTTAGGTGGAAGACCGGAAGAAGGAAGTTTGTTAAGAAGCTCATCAAGATTGAAAGCTTTGGAAATATCAAGAACAACAATCTGGGATTCACCAAAAAAATCAAGGGACTTGTTCCAGTTGTATGAGACAAAGGAAAGAAGATCAGCTGTGGATCGTCTGTGACGGAATCCATATTGTCTGTCATGTAAAATCTGGTGTTTTTTCAGATACTTCAAGATTTGGCAATTAATGAATTTTTCCATTACTTTGCAAACAACAGAAAGAAGAGATATAGGTTCATAGTTAGAAGGAAGAGTTTTGCATCCTTTTTTGGGGACAGGTTGCACACGTGCAGCTTTCCAGCTCTCCGGAAAAATGCTCGTCTCTTAAGAGATTCAAAAGAAGCGAGTTAGGATTGGTGCAAGCTCGGGAGCACATTTTTTTAAGACGATTGTTGGTATGCCATTAAGCCCAAAAGATTTTTTAGTATTAAGAGAAGAAAGAATACGCTTGACCTGTTTGACCTTAAATGCGATATCTCACATTTTATGAGGAACATGGGCAACTGGTGGAAGAGGAAGATTAACGGGAGGATCGAGAGTGGAATTTGCAGCCAATTGTTTGGTAAACAGTCCTTTAGAAGAAGAAACAATTTTATCTTCGGACATTAGGGGCGGAAAAGAATTTGTGCAAAAGTTTTGAGTTATGTTTTTGGCAAAGGACCAGAAGGATTTACTGCCATTCGAGCAAGAAAGGACTTTATTTTTTATCCGATTGTTAAAGCGGTCTTTGGCTTTTAAAATAGTTTGATTATACTGATTCCTTGCTTCGACGCTAGCCTGTCGATTTTCGGGACTGGCGTTTTGACGAAACTTCTTGTGAGCTTAAATTTTTAAAAGTCTGACTTTGTCACAGGATTGAGAAAACCGCGGTTTGTGATTTGAAGTTATCGGGCTTTTTAGTATGGGGAATATAGGTCTCAATGCCTAGTTAAATTGTTTCGATAATTTGTTACCATATTTCGGAAGGATCGTGAGTAGAAAAACAGATAGGATTACAAGGGTAGGTGGCAAGGAAATCTCTTAGACCATCCCAGTCGGCCGAGTTGTAGTGCCAGAGGGTTCGTGGCGGCATGCAATCAGTTGCCTCAGAATGTGTGGAGTATGATACGGTGACCAAACCATGGTCAGAGCGACCAAGTGGAGGAGTTACTGATGCTTGGTAGAATTCGGGGGTGGAAGTAAGAAAGAGATCCAGGAGGTTAGAATTATGGATGGGAACCCTAAGAAAGTAGGTAGGTTCCACACATAGTGCATAATTATTTCTAGGCAATATGGACACTTTTATTAGACTACTAATTATTTTTATTAATTTTTCTTAATTTCCATTAATTTCTAAAGAACACCTATTTTAATGACTTTGTGGTAAGTGCTGCAATCCTGAAAAACATATCATTAGAATAACATTCTTATACTCTTTCAGAGTAAAAAGTAAAATTTTTAAGAATCTGATATGAATTTTAAATAAATTGGAAAAAAAATTTTTGGTACAAACATGGATTTTAAACTTTTGCATATGGTATTTTAAACCCACATATTAAACAAAGTATTCTTACCCATTACGAATATTGTATTTAAAGTGTTTAACTGTTACTAGTGCAAATTACGAAACTTATGAAAGCATAAAAAAATTAAGTGAGAGAGGAAAAACCATTTTTCAAAATTCTCCAAATAAATCTAACTTAAAAAAAAGATTTAAAAAATGTGCGCATAATAACTTTATGCTATATTTTAAACAGATCAGCAACTTTACGGATCGTATTGCGCATAATCTAACTGAAAATTGATTGTGGCCGTGTGCACGTAAAAATGTAGGAAATGAAGAAACTTTGTATTTTGTGCATTTGTTTTTTATTTAAACAAATATCCTAGCAGAGCGCTTTCGGTAAAATCATCAGTACTATTCATGAAGCAGGAATCACAGCAATCGGAGCGTACAAGGTTTTTCCGTATATGTGTTTCATTTAAAAAAACCAAACTTGGTATTTTAAAACTCATTTTCGATGCTCTTTTGTTGTATCTGATGACAAATTCTGACGGTTTAGTAAAAATACTTTAACTTCTGTAATTTAAAGTTTCCTCTAACTCTTAAAATAAAAGCTCTGGTGGTGCTGCAAAATATACGGAAAAACCCTGTTTATAATATGTAAATAGGGCATCGACACACTATAACATTATTAAGTTAAAAATACAAAAAAAACTGTAAATGAAAGCTCATTTTTCCTTGGAAAGGGTGAATTTATTATTTTTTTTGCTTTAATACCCCACTAAGATACCATTTTTTAACCAAACTCTAACTGTTAAAATTGCGCTTTCGTAAATACCGCATGACTTAACAGCAACACCTATATCTCTCTATTATATAATTTAAATTTTAAATGCACAATATGCGGCCCAAATGTCGCCCAAACCAAGGTGGTCTGACTTATATTAAAACGATTTTTTATCCTAGCATTTGTAAATGTGTTGAAGCTTTGCGACAACGATTTAAAAAAATGCTAAAATTGTTAAAATTTAGCCACCAGAAGAGAATTTATAAAGTGTGAGGACAAGACTGGACAATGTCTGCAGATGTTAGACTTTCAAGTCTTAAACATCTTTAAAAAACGTACTAAAACACTATTTTTTATTTGGTATACTATATTTAATAAAAGTAGGTTTGGTCTAAAAGTACAAATAATACTTCTCAGTTAACTCTAAATAAATACTGTACTAGGAAGCATCCATTAATTAGGTGAAGCAATTTTGGTGCCCCCTTCTCCTCCTTCGTGACATGTCGTGAGATTTGGCTTGACTCCCCTCCCTCTCCCTAATCCAACGTAAGATTTTTTAAAATTTGTATTTTTAATATAAATACGTTAATCAGCGCTTGAGTGCCTTGGATTTATTTAAAAAAAAAATCATAAATTTGCTTAATTATTTTTATGTCAGACTATTTAGGACTAGTATTAAAACTGCTAAAAATGTAGTCTAAAATCCCAGTGAGAATATCATGGTGATAAATTGGCTTGTTGTATTAATTTATGTACCTATATTTTAGTGAAAAAAAACACGTTTTATTTTAACCTAGTTTTATTCCAATTTACGTTGTTTCTTGTGGCAAAAAAAATAAGCACCATTTGCCAAGAACCCTCTCCCCCAGATAAGATGATGATGAAGCTCGACCCTCTTCGCTCCTAAATACCTTACGTAATTAAGGACGCCTTCCAATATACAATTTACATAAGGTTTGTTCCAACCTCGCAAAATACCGTTTATTGGACGATCACGCGCAAGCCCAGTTAATTAAACTCACTCCAACTGATGCGTGATGGTGTTCAGGTATGAACACACATGGCAAACCAAGGCCAACCAGCGTCCAACCAACATTGGAACTGAATGGCATCCACGCACTGTTCACAGTACTCGAACATCTTGGAACCAAATAGTTTGTCGAGGTTCGGTAGTGAATGTTGTTAAATAAATATGTCTGACGACAATCTCATTACTTTAAGTGCTGCTTTTATAATTATTGACAAAGAATGCCAAATAAAAACTAAAAGAAAGGCAACGTTGGGTGACATCGGTTTTCAAAAGTAGATAACAAAATCGGAGCACTACGATATAAATATTAGAGCAACTTAAAAACAACTGCAGTCGACATCGACGTTGGAAACAAAGCTAATTCACGTCCACATGGGTCAATGAATTTTATTATGATGTGCTAAAATGTTACCGCTCTTCTAACGCACCGGATCCAAGGCCAACAAATTTGTTGGGACACATTGACCAAACAAACCCTTTTGAACTTTCAAATACGCCGGATCGCCAAAAAAAATTAAAATAAATCGGTCTGAAATTTTTAGACGATCGTCCTAAAATCATAAAAAAGCTAGAAAAAAATAATTGGCGCGGTATTACCCTTAAAATCACCCCTTTCAACCCTCAAGTACGTCCGAGGGCCGAAAAAAATCAAAATGAATCAATCAACTCTCATACCGGTCTGAAATTTTGTGGGTTTTTCTTGGATTCATAAAAAAGCTAGATAAAAAAATTGAACCAGGACTACCCTTGGAACCACCCCTTTTCAACTCTCAAATATGTCCAAGGGCCAAAAAAAATCAAAATAAATCAATTTAACCCTCATACCGGTTTAAAATTGGACGATCGTCCTGGAGTTACAAAAAAGCCATACAAAAATAATTTGACCGGTACAACCCTTGAAACCACCCTTCTTAACCGTCAAGTACCTCCAAACCAAAAAAAAAGCCAAAATAAATCGATTCAACTCTTATACCGGCCTGAAATGTTTGAACAATTATCCTTAAGTCATATAAAAAAGCTAGAAAAAATAATTGGACCGGTACGACCCCTGGAACCACCCCTTCTCAACCCTCAAGTACCTCCGAAGCCAAAAAAAATCCAAAATGAATCAATCCAACTCTCATACCAATCTGAAATTTTTGGACGATCGTCCTAAAATCATAAAAAAGTTAGTAAAAAATAATTGGACCGGTACGACCCTTGGATTCATACCTTCTCAACCCTCAAGTACCTCCGGCCCAAAAAAAAAATCCAAAATGAATTAATCTAACTCTTATACCAATCTGAAATTTTTAGACGATCGTCCTAAAATCATAAAAAAGCTAGAAAAAAAATAATTGGACCGGTACGACCCTTGGAACACCCCTTCTTAATCCTCAAGTACCTCCGAAGCCAAAAAAACAAAATGAATCAATTCAACTCTCATACCAATCTGAAATTTTTGGACGATCGTCCTAAAGTCATAAAAAATATAAAAAAAATAGTTGGACTGGTACAACCCTTGAAACCACCCCTTCTCAACCCTCAAGTACCCCCGAAGCCAAAAAAATCCAAATGAATCCCAAACCAAGGCCAACCAACGAATTCGATGGTTGGCTTTGGTTTGCCCTGTATGTACATACCTTTACACAATTCCTTTACTGTTCCAACTAAACTTGTGATCGAACCAGAACCGTTCTTGAACCGTCATTTCGATCCCGATGAAAAACAGAAACCCTTTGCGCGTTCCAACTATGTCCTTTTTGTACTGACTTAAAACCGTGCAACATCGGCACTTGCTGGTTTGATTGATTCCAATAGTTTCGAAAGCGTCTCACGGCGGTACAAAAACCGTGGGTTGGAACAAACCCACTATTTATCCTGTTTAAAATTTAGTTCGCAATTTATCTGTATAGACTATAGACACCAAATGCGCCTGCAGGCTACTATAACTTCCCTTAAAAGTGCTACTATGAGTATGAACCATTTTTTTCATTTGTATAACTTGTCCTGTCGTGATTAATCTTACTCTACACCTATGTTTGACATGTTCGGCACAAGCCCATGAGCTGCTGGTTGGGGTACGTCTATGAAGTATAAATTCATAACCATCAATAATCATAATCGGGTTCTTTTTGCCAGGTGCAAAATAAACCGTGGCTAAAAAAAATGCTATTAGAAAATTTTTAGGTTGGTGAAATTTTACACCGTTCTTTCGGTAAACAAAAAAATATAAAATATAATATATAAATAAAAAACCAGCAATCTATTTATTTATTTTTATAACATATTTAATAGAATCAATTATATCATTGTCGTTGCTATCCAGCCCGCGTTTCTATAATTATTATCCCCAGCATCAACTAGCAGAGTTGAATGTCTAAAGCAATGGGCAGTATATTCTTTTGGAAAAGGTAATTTTAGAAAGGCGGCAATTTTTGATGGAATTTGACCAAATTTATTTTTTCCCACCACATTCTTTGAACATCTACCGTTCTGATAGGATACAAAAAAACGCCGATGCTCGGTGCCTGGTTGGCGCAGAGAAGCATATTTTCTATACATTTCTAGAAAACTTGGCGATTTATTTTCATTATCAATAATACTAAATACTCGCTGTATTTTAGTCTCTGATTCTCTGATTGTAACTAACAAAACTTTACCCAAGTCTTGAATGTCATCTACCAAAATATTTGTCAATTCTTCTCGACGGCATGCTCCACAGATACCAAAAATCACTGCTACCTAAAAAAATATTCATGTATTTATTGTAGTATAAATATTTAATTGTAATTTTAAATGACCTATGTTAATAAAAAAGTTATAAAAAAATTGGTTTAACTAACGCCCTATGTGGTACTAAATCAACAGCCTTACAAAAAAATTGAAGTTCTGAAAGACTTGACCTTGGTACCTTTATGTTGTTGGAGATTGCTGAATCCGAATCCAGGGTCAGTTTGACCCCACCGGGTCATAATCAAAAGCATTTTAAGGTCAAGTCTGCAAATTTCACCGCAACCAAATTTGAACGGTATATACTTATGTTTTTCAGGTCGCTGAATACAAATCCGTGGTCAGTTCAAGGAAGTTTAAAGGTGTATGGAAGCCCAATACTGTAGAACAAAATTGTCCAGGCATGCAGGGCAGCGGGAATAGGGAGGTTGGCCCCGCGGAGTTTGCGCAATGAATAGTAGGTCAGAGCCGGACTTCCATAATTTTTTGTTACTATCTATAAAATAGTTGACATCATTAAATGTCAAATTCAAACATTCACTGTTTTTTTTATTTTTTGCACAAAATTGTTGGTTATTAAACGATACTACCATAGAATATTTAAAATTATTGTGTAATATTGGATTTTATATCATCTGATAATATGAAAAGAAGCCTTCTATTTAAATGGTCGATATTTTTGGGAGTTTTGTATTTTTACCAAAAATCTTAGTAAATAAATAAAAACAAGATTTTTTAAAATAAATTTCAAACATTGTATGATAGTTTCATGTACTTATCACCAATTTTGTGATAAAAGAAGGGCAAGATAGTGTAAATGAGTTTAATCTAATCCTAAGATTTTGGTTGTACATTAAAAAGTGAAAATTTTTATAACTGCTTTTTAGGCATATACTTTTCACTAATAACAAACATTCATGAGACAGAATAACAGTGGTTAAAAATGTTTAGTAACCTTTGGTACCTAGGTATCCATTGTAACAGTATCCGTTAAATATTATGTGTCTACAGTATGTCGAGCTTAAAAAGTTGATAATGTAAGTTTAAGAAACCAAAAATGTAATTTCTTTTTATACAAAGACAGAAAAAGCAAAAAGGAACTTTAGCATGCAATTGTACTTTCTTTTAGTCAATTAGAGGGACCTGTATATATTAAAATCTGCCTGGTCTGCCCAGCAATTAATAATTTTGATCCTTTAAAAAAATGTACTAAATTATTAAATGAAATAAAAGTACCTAAATGTAAACCTTATTTCTTTTTAATAATCCACAGAAATACACAAACATTGTGGAAATCATCTAAAAGACAGTTAAGATTGCCTTACTTTTCTCACTGCTATTTCCTATGAAATTTTCATTATTTTATTATTCATCATTGATATATTATTATTTTTTCGGTTACCTAACGTTACGTCTCATAAGAAGCACCTAATTTAAATATAAGAAATACTGACCTAAAGTAAAAAATGCCGGGTATGTTACCCTTGGATTTGCAAGACAAAACCATACAACCTCTAATCATTTTGTTACGATATTATAAGTAACAAACAATAAACACAAAATTATAGTCACAATTTAATAAACACTAATCACTAAAATAAGAAGGTTTTTATCAATCCAAAAAACTTCTGCAACCACAAAATATAGGTACTTACACAAAGCAAAACAATCGGCGCAAAGGGCACAAACCACAACGAAAATGACGAATGATGAGACGACGACGCTTGACGATACAGCGCGGATATAGTTTCTTTACGCCCGCGCGCCCTTGCACCAAAAACCTTAGAAAAACCAAGACCATTACGGCCCCAATAAAAGTATAATGTGTTGCCTAACTACACACTGATTTATCAGTGTGTAAGTAGGGAACACATTAAATTATTTTGTTATTGCGCAGAATCGGCGGGGCCATCTCTGACAGTTATTTTCATACTGGGCTGGACATTTTTTGATCGAATGGGCCATAGCATTGGGCTTCCATACACCTTTAAACTTCCTTGGGTCAGGAGCATTTCAAGGTAACAGTGTAAACTTACATTTTTGAGGTCGCTAAATACGAATCCTTGGTCAATTTGACCATATAGGGTCATAATCAAATGTATTTTAAGGTCAAGTCCGCAGAATCCGCAATTTGATTTAAACCGTTAACAAATATGTTCTGAAATTGCTGAGCACAAACCTATGGTCAGTTTAAACTCGCTGGTTCATCGTCGTGGTCAGATACACATAATTCAAACTGACCCTAGATTCGGATTTAGCGACCCCAAAAATATAAAGATATCATGATCAAGTCTTTCGTACCTTTAATTATTTTTTTGTCAAACAATATCAATAAAAAAAATACCAAATATGCAGCAAGTTTTCCGTGTGGTTGTGTGCCCGAATATAAGCTGAGGTTTCTGCGGCTAATAAATTATAAAAGCGAAATGTCAATACAGTTTGTCACTATCAACGCCTACTAGTACAATAAAGAGTCGTTAATTTGGAATTAGATAATTTTAAAATAATTTTATCACAAATTAATAAAAGTAGTCGGATTTTTTGAAAAATGATATTAGGAACTTCATCTTGTTTTTGAACAACTTTTTCTAGTAAACTTATTTCCATATCTCTCAAATAAATGCACTTGACTTGAACCATTTAAAGTTTTTCAATTTTTTGATCACCGCGGCAAAATTTTGTTAAATGTTTATCCCAATCTTACTCTAAGAAGTAGCAAAATTTTTTTAAGAGTACAGCGTTTTGATAAATTAAAAAATAAAGAAGTTATTCAACACCTTTTCGTGGACGTACTGGTGTGTGTCCACGAAAAAAAGGTGTTGAATGGGAAAAACTTTTATTTTAGATTTTATCGAAAAAAAGTTAGTCGTAATAAAAATGTTTGCTGCTTCTTAGAGTAAGATTGGGATAGAAACATTTAATATATTTTATACGCGGTGTTCAGAAAATTGAAAAAACCTTAAAATGGTACAAGAGTAAAGTGCATTTATTTGCAAACATATGGAAATAAGTTACTAGAAAAAGTTGTTCATTCGTAAAAGATAGTCTCTAATACCACTTTGAAAAAATCGGCCCACTTTTATTTATTTGCATTAATCCCTCCTGCAAAATCACCTCAAAGGTCTCCAAATCCGCAGTGATCTTTAAGGCTGATTTTGGGAGGGTTAGAGGGGTTTTTGGGTTTTGTGCCCGTGGAGACTTTTAATCAGCGTAGTAGGAAAACTATTACTTGCAAAGTTTATAAACAATTGGCAGAAACCCATTATCCACATGAAAATTGCGGTGTCCTTTAAAGTGCGTTGATCTCTGAAAAACAGTTGCTCCTAGCTAGAGACCTTAAAAAGATATGCATTTTTGACGCAGCGCGAATTTTAGTAACTTCTTTTAATAAACAGGTCAATATGTTAGGCTTAAAAAAAGTTATGTCATCTAAAACAAGTGGGGTAGGCCGTAGCTGACGTCCCCTATTAAAGTAAATTATCAAAAGTATGGACGAATTTGAATTTCTGCCTGAAAGAACCCCTCAAATTCCCAATTTTGTATCATTTAGTTAAGAAAGTATTACGAAAAAACGAAAACAAATTTAAAAGTTTGACACCCTGTATTTTGGGACACCCTCCATATATATATATATATATATATATATATATATATATATATATATATATATATATATATATATATATATATATATATATATATATATATATATTTTATTTTTTTTCTGAAATTACTGAACCGGTGTTGAGAAAATTTTAGAGGAAGATAGATGACTACAAGAGGTACCTAAATATACAAAAAAATACACAGTGTTCCATTAAAAAAAAGCATCATCGTGACGTCACACTTGTTTGTAATAAATTCTGTATAACCAAAAATTATTTTCCTAAAATGCACCGTAGGTTAAAGGTAATGTCTGCAAAATATGGCAAATTTTACAGTGAATAATAAATGAGCTAAATAAGACGGGGGTGAGCTGCAGGATCCTTGTGTATATATATATATATATATATATATATATATATATATATATATATATATATATATATATATATATATATATATATATATATATATATATATATATATATATATATATATATATATATATATATATATATATATATATATATATAAATATAATATGTCATTCGGGCTTTAAATTTCGGCCTAAATTTAAAACACTTTAATTCCCACTCAAGGGCGGATTCAGAAAATTTTTACGGGGGAGGGCGGTTCTAGGCAGAATAACCGGGGGCTTTGAGGGGTATTTGTATTGGAATACCCGTCAACGTAGAAGAGAAAGGTCCGGGGTTCCCCGTCCAGGTTAGCCACCCGTCTGGCTCCACTTTGTAAATTGCATATTACGGGATAGCTCAGGAAACGAACCATTTTGCCTAGCAATTTTTTCAAAATGCATAGAATGACTTGAAAGTAGGTAGGGAATAGTCCAAGGATCGTAAATCTGTATCATGTCGAAGGACGCCTTTACCTTTGGGGTGGTTGCCAAACCATCTCGGAGGTGGAATTTTTAAAATATTTTGACCACACAAAATTATTTTCCTAAAATGCACCGTAGGGTTAGCGTACGTTCAAATACGGCAAATTTTACAGTGAATAATAAATGAGCTAGACGTATCCTAAAAAGAGAGTATACATATATATATATATATATATATATATATATATATATATATATATATATATATATATATATATATACACAGGATCCTGCAGTCTACCTCCCGTCCTATTTAGCTCATTTATTATTCACTGTAAAATTTGCCATATTTTGCAGACATTACCTTTAACCTACGGCATTTTAGGAAAATAATTTTGGTTATACAGGGTGTCACAAACAAGTGTGACGTCACGATGATGCTTTTTAAATAACACTTATATTTTTGTGTATATTTAGGTACCTTCTTGTAGTCATCTATCTTCCTCTCTAAAATTTTGTCAACACCGGTTCAGTACTCAGAGAAAAAAAAGTAAAAAAACCAAACCATTAAATTTAAAAATGAATAGACAGTAGTGCTCTTGATTAATAGAATTAAACAAGGAACTTATTAAGTAAAAAATATCAGCATCAGGTATTTTTACCCGTAGTTGAATAAAGTGGGGGGTATAAAAACAATTTATTGACATTGAAGTTTAATTAACCCTTCACAAAATTTTATTTTGACGTACATAAAATTCGAGTAAATTATTATTATTTATTAATTAAATTTAAAATTTAATTAAGAAAACTTTTAAATGTTAAATAATTTATTTTTTTTTTTTAATATTTTTTGGCTAATATTAAAAAAAAAACCCAAATTTTTTGGTAATATTAAAGTTATTAGGAAATTAAGTCAATAAATTGTTTTTGCCACCTATCTTTTTTAAAATGGTATTATTTATAAATTTTACGCCAAAATATTAACGAATACTTTTAGTGTTAGGAATTTCGATGGGGTTAAAATTTAAAAAAAATGTTTGTTTTTTTTTTTTTGCATCTAACGACCAAAAATATACAGGCTCATATTTAAAATAAGAAAAGTGCTTCAAATTGAAGAGTTGACCTTTGACACCGTACAGTTTGAATTAACCAAACATGACCTAAGCGACTATTAATACGACTTAAAAGTTCCTTGTTTAATTTATTAATCAAGAATTATTGGTTTTTTTTTTATTTTTTTTAAATTCAATGGTGCAAAACAGTTTTTTTTTTAATTTATTTTTCTCTGAAATTACTGAACCGATTTTAAAAAACATTTAAAAGCACCATCGTGACACACTTTTGTGACAATTTATATAATAAAATTATTTTCCTGAAATTCGTATTAAAGGTAACGAATATATATATATATATATATATATATATATATATATATATATATATATATATATATATATATATATATATATATATATATATATATATATATATATATATATATATATATATATATATATATATATATATATATATATATATATAGACGTTACCTTTAACCCACGGTGTATTTCAGGAAAATAATTTTGATTTATAGGGTGTCAAAAAAGTGTGACGTCACGATGGTGTTTTTTTTTAAATGGAACATTTAAATTTTTATTCAGAAATTTTCAAAAAAAAAAAAAAACTTTTTTGCACCATTGAATTTAAAAATGAAAAAAAATAAATAGTCCCAAAAGAATTAAACAAGGAACTTATTGAACGAAATTTTAGTTTAGGTCTTTTTTTGGGTTTAAATTAAAACTGTGGGCAAAATTTAGAGTCAAATTTCAAATTTGAAAGTTTATTTTTCTTATTTTAAAAGTATTCCCTTAATTTTTAGGTCGTTAGATGCAAAATTAAAACAAACATTTTTTTAATTATAACCCTATCGAAATTCCTAACACTAAAAGTTATTCGTTGAAAACTCATTTTGGCATGTATTTTAATAGTAATACCATTGAGTAAAAATGATAGGTGGCTATGAAAAACAATTTATTGACATTAGAGTTTCCTAATAACGTAAATTATTACCTAAAAATTGGTTTAATTTACCTAAATATTAGCCAAAAGTATTAAAAATTAAAAATAAATAATTATTTAACATTTAAAAGTTTTTCTTAAATTATTTAATTTAATTAATAAATAATAATAATTTACTCGAATTTTTGTAATACGTCAAAATAAAATTTTGTGAGTTAAATAAACTTCAATGTCAATAAATTGTTTTTTATAGCCACCTCACTTTTATTCAACGGTATTACTATTAAAATAGATGCCAAAATGAGTTTTCAACAAATAACTTTTAATGTGTTAGGAATTTCGATAGGGTTATAATTAGAAAAATGTTTCTTTTTTAATTCTGCATCTAACGACCTAAAAATATACAGGGGCTCATATTTAAAATAAGATAAATAAAGTGTTTTCAAATTTAAAGAGTTTGACACTAAATTTTGGACACCCTGTACAGTTCAAATTAACCAAACATGACCTAAGCGACTGATATTACGTTACTTAATAAGTTCCTTGTTTAATTCTATTAATCGCACTACTGGTATTTTTATTCATTTTTAAATTTAATGGTTCAAAACAGTTTTTTTATAAAATTCTCGAAATTATGAAAACCCGGGGTTGACAAAATTTTAGAGGAAGATAGATGACTTTTTTAGATACCTAAATATACACAAAAAAAAACAGTGTCCAAAAAAAAGCACATCGTGACGTCCTTGTTTGTGACACCCTTATAACCAAAATTTTTAAAATCCCTGGGGGTTCAAAATATACCCTAATTAAAATAGTGCTGGAGGGGGTGCAGGATCCCGTTATATATATATATATATATATATATATATATATATATATATATATATATATATATATATATATTATATATATATACACAGGATCCTGCAGCTCACCTCCCCTCCTATTTAGCTCATTTATTATTCACTGTAAAATTTGCCATATTTTGCAGACATTACCTTTAACCTACGGTGCATTTTAGGAAAATAATTTTGTGTGGTCAAAATATTTTAAAAATTCCACCTCCGAGATGGTTTGGCAACCACCCCAAAGGTAAAGGCGTCCTTCGACATGATACAGATTTTGATCCTTGGACTATTCCCTACCTACTTTCAAGTCATTCTATGCATTTTGAAAAAATTGCTAGGAAAAAATGGTTCGTTTCCTGAGCTATCCCGTAATTGCAATTTACAAGGGACCCAGACGGGTGGCTAACCTGGACGGGGAACCCCGGACCTTTCTCTTCTACGTTGACGGGTATTCCAATACAAATACCCCCTCAAACCCCCGGTTATTCTGCCTAAGACCGCCCCCCCCCGTAAAAATTTTCTGAATCCGCCCTTGGTGGGAATTAAAGTGTGTTTTAAATTTAGGCCGAAATTTAAAACCCCGAATGACATATTATATTTATATATATATATATATATATATATATATATATATATATATATATATATATATATATATATATATATATATATATATATATATATAATATATATATATATATATATATATATATATATATATATATATATATATATATACACAGGATCCTGCAGCTCACTCCCCCGTCCTATTTAGCTCATTTATTATTCACTGTAAAATTTGCCATATTTTGCAGACATTACCTTTAACCTACGGTGCATTTTAGGAAAATAATTTTGGTTATACAGGGTGTCACAAACAAGTGTGACGTCACGATGATGCTTTTTTTTTAATGGAACACTGTGTATTTTTGTATATTTAGGTACCTCTTGTAGTCATCTATCTTCCTCTAAAATTTTGTCAACACCGGTTCAGTAATTTCAGAGAAAAAAATAAAATATATATATATATATATATATATATATATATATATATATATATATATATATATATATATATATATATATATATATATATGGAGGGTGTCCCAAAGATACAGGGTGTCAAACTTTTAAATTTGTTTTCGTTTTTTCGTAATACTTTCTTAACTAAATGATACAAAATTGGGAATTTGGGGGTTCTTTCAGGCGAGAAATTCAAATTCGTCCATACTTTTGATGTTGCTAATAGGGGACGTCAGCTACGGCCTACCCCACTTGTTTTAGATGACATAACTTTTTTTAAGCCTAACATATTGACCTGTTTATTAAAAAAGAAGTTACTAAAATTCGCGCTGCGTCAAAAATGCATATCTTTTTAAGGTCTCTAGCTAGGAGCAACTGTTTTCGAGATCAACGCACTTTAAAGGACACCGCAATTTTCATGTGGATAATGGGTTTCTGCCAATTGTTTATAAACTTTGCAAAGTAATAGTTTTCTACACGCTGATTAAAAGTCTCCACGGGCACAAAACCCAAAAACCCCTCTAACCCTCCCAAAATCAGCCTTAAAGATCACTGCGGATTTGGAGACCTTTGAGGGTGATTTTGGGAGGGTTAGAATCACAAATAAATAAAAGTGGGCCGATTTTTTCGAAAATTGGTATTAGAGACTATCTTTTACGAATGAACAACTTTTTCTAGTAACTTATTTCCATATGTTTGCAAATAAATGCACTTTACTCTTGTACCATTTTAAGGTTTTTTCAATTTTCTGAACACCGCGTATAAAATATATTAAATGTTTCTATCCCAATCTTACTCTAAGAAGCAGCAAACATTTTTATTACGACTAACTTTTTTCGATAAAATCTAAAATAAAGAAGTTTTTCCCATTCAACACCTTTTCCGTGGACACACCAGTACGTCCACGAAAAAGGTGTTGAATAGTAAAAAACTTCTTTATTTTTCATTTTATCAAAAAACGCTATCTTTAAAATTTTGCTACTTCTTAGATAAGATTGGGATAAAAACATTTAACAAATTTTTTTACCCGGGATTCAGAAAATTGAAAAAACTTTAAATGGTTCAAGAGTCAAGTGCATTTATTTGAGAAGATATGGAAATAAGTTACTAGAAAAAGTTGTTCAAAAGTAAAAGATAGTTCCTAATATCATTTTTCAAAAAAATCGGCCTACTTTTATTAATTTGTGATAAAAATTATTTTAAAATTATCTAATTCCAAATTAACGACTCTTTATTGTACTAGTAGGCGTTGATAGTGACAAGCTGTATTGACATTTCGCTTTTATAATTTATTAGCCGCAGAAACCTCAGCTTACTTAACAGCAAAAAATTTGATAAAATTAATATTAAAAATTTAAATTGGTATTAAAATTAATTTAATCACAAATAAATAAAAGTAGGCCGATTTTTTTAAAAATTGGTATTAGAGACTACCTTTTAATTTTGAACAACTTTTCCTAGTAACTTATTTCCATATCTTCACAAATAAATGCACTTTACTCTTGTACCATTTTAAGTTTTTTCAATTTTCTGAACACCGCGTATAAAATATGTCAAATGTTTCTATTCCAATCTTACTCTAAGAAGTAGCAAAATTTTTTATCAAGAGTAGCTTTTTTCGATAAAATCAAAAATAAAAAAGTTTTTTCTCTTCAACACCTTTTCCGTGGACATACTGTATATATATATATATATATATATATATATATATATATATATATATATATATATATATATATATATATATATATATATATATATATATATATATCATATAAAAAATATAATATTCGGGCTTAAATTTCGGCCTAAATTTAAAACACACTTTAATTCCCACCAAGGCCGGATTCAGAAAATTTTTACGGGGGAGGGCGGTCTTAGGCAGAATAACCGGGGGTTTGAGGGGTATTTGTATTGGAATATCCGTCAACGTAGAAGAGAAAGGTCCGGGGTTCCCCGTCCAGGTTAGCCACCCGTCTGGCTCCACTTGTAAATTGCAAATTACGGGATAGCCCAGGAAACGAACCATTTTGCCTAGCAATTTTTTCAAAATGCATAGAATGACTTGAAAGTAGGTAGGGAATAGTCCAAGGATCAAAATCTGTATCATGTCGAAGGACGCCTTTACCTTTGGGGTGGTTGCCAAACCATCTCGGAGGTGGAATTTTTAAAATATTTTGACCACACAAATCGATAGAAAAATTATTTCTAAGCAAAAAATGTTTAATGCATTTTTAGTTGTAAAATGCAAACTTTTCGAGTTATTCGAGCTCGAAAGTTGAAGTTTTTCGTCGATAAAATTAACGTTTTTAATCGTTTTTTTGCAAAAAAAAACTGTGGTATTAAAAAAACAAATAAAATGGTTTTTGTGTAATTTCTGGGGGACCACTACAAACCAAGTTGTGTTTTGTTAAATGTTAGCTGTTATTTATCAAACACAAAATTTCAAAATTTCAAAGGCAAATAACGCCAAATCTACGTATTTTTAGAGGAAAACTAATAAATAAGTGCAAAAATCTTTAAAAACAACCCCCTAATTAAAATTAGTCGTAGCCCTTTTTCAATTCTCTTAATTTATGTATCATTAATACATTCTTAAATTTTAACTGATTTAAATTGCTTAATTTTGAAAAAAATGCAGCTGCAAGTGAAAATCTAATTTCAGAATTTTAATAAAAAATGACATTTTCTTTTAAATAACTCGAAACCTAAGGGAGATACGTTAAAATTACTAAGGTATCAAATTGTAGCTCTTTAAACTACGAACATTTTGCTTTTTTTTAATTTATGTGTGACGGAAATAAAGTGAGATATAAACGTTTAAAACGCGTGTGTATAGACGAGCACTACCTTGTTTTAGCCCTTTAGACGTACCCCTTTAAAAAAGTAAGGGTTTTAAACAGTTTTAATATATAGGACCTTATAGCTCTTAAAAACCAACAAAATGTTTTTTAAAGAACTTTTTATAACAAAAAATGCTTAAAAACCAATTTTTTAGCATTTCAGCAAATACATTTTTTTTGTAAATATCTTTTCATTTTAATATATTTTTTAATGTAATTGTACGTATTTTTTTCTATTTTATCCATTAAATATATATATTTTTTTCATTAATCCGTAAAAGGGTTTACTTTTAAGGGTTGAATTACTTCAATTAATATTTCAAAGATTAAACATTTATTATTCAACTTATTTAAGCCAAGTTTTATATGATGTTAAGCTATGACATGAAAGTGAAGTAAGTTTTGTGGGTTTTGGAAATAAGGAGTAGTTTTCACCCCCTAAAATATAAAAAAAGGGCTCATCGGCGTAATGCACACTTTAAGGGTGAGTCGAACTTAATTCCAACTTTTTATGTAATTTGATGCATTTTTTAAAAAAATGACGGTTTTGTACTATTTTTTGCATTGTAATATTGTAAGGGATGGATTTTTGAGGATTAAAAAAATTACAAAATTAAATTAGTAATACTTTTGAGCAGTCATATTTTTTAATTAGAACTCTGACAATATGTTAATTTTTCTAGGGTAAATAATTGTTTTTTATTAAATTATAATAAGGGTTGATTTTCAGGGGTTGAAATATATATTAAATAATGTTTTAAAGAATTAAATACTTATTTTTTAACATATTTGAGCCTAATTTTATGTGACTTAAACGTTAATATGGAAGTTCTGAAGGTTTTTGCAATAAGAGGTAGTACCCATAAAGCTACTTTTAGCATAATGTAGATTTTGAAGAGAAGGGTAAGCTAAGCTTAACCCCAAATTTTCATGCAAACATTGTGATAATATGTTAATTTTTTAAGGTTAATAATTTTTTAAAAATTAAATCATAATAGTAGTTGTTTTTAAAGGATGAAATATTTTTAATAATGTTTTAAAGAAACAAAAAACTACTTTTTCAACTTATTTGAGTCAAATTTTACTTAACTTAAGCTTTAATGAATAGTTTTATAGGTTTTAGCAATAAAGGGTCGTTTTTACCCCTAGAAAGTAAAGAGCGCCCATCGGCATAATATATATTATGAAGAGGAGAGTAAGTTAAGCTAAATCCCAAATTTTCATGCAAATCTACGCATTTTAAAAAAATTGCCAGGTTTTGCACTCATTTCAGCTTCTTAGTAGGCGTGACGTATTATAGATACCACATTATTTTTTACAAATAACTAATGCCAAACCAAAATGCAATAGGCAACATAAAAAGTTTTTAATTAATAATTAACTGTCTACGCATAAAGCCTAGAATAAGCTTACACGCTTACTTTTCCCTCGAAGGACCAGAAGGGCTAATGTTCCCTTCAATTAAACCACTGGGTTTATTTTATGAATAATTTATTACATCTAAATTACAAACTGGTACTGATAAATCGTCATAAATTGGGTTTTATTACTCGCGTCAAAGACGCCACTCACTGGAACGTAATGTCTGTTTAAATCTAACACTTTATACATACACAATCACAAATTTACATTATTTGCTTAAATTCATTACAAATGCGAATTTTTACTTGGGGATATTCCCAGGAAATCGAGCAGGAAATAGAAAATTGAAAGAATAGAATGCAAAAAGACGGCAAGACAAGTTGAAACTTATGAATTTTTTAATTACTTCTTTTTTTTATAGAGGCGCTGATTTCGCCTTCTTAAGAGGGAAAATATTAAATTTTAATATATACAGCGCCACCTGTTGGTTAGAAGCGCACCGAAAGAAGCCAGAAAGGTGGCGCGCAGGTTAGGAATTTGAAATTAAATAAATAAAAAGAAAAACTGTTCATTGAATATTGAACATTAACTAAGTACCGCAAGAACAGTTACGTTTTTCCATTTTTAACTCGTTTTTTTTTATTTTCCCCTTTTTTTGGCTGACGGGGGGGCGATCGTCCCATTCGTCCCTTTCTGAATCCGCCATTGATTCCCACACACAATATAAAATTGGCCCTTTATCTACTAGTCAAATAAACAAAGTCTTTTACATTTTTTTATGATATCCAAAACCGCGTTTTTATATATATTTTTTTCATCTTTATTATTTAGATACAAAACATAACACTAAAATAATTGTACTAAATTATTACTTTGAATAGAAATAATTATTATTTTCAACGTAATTAAAGTTTTTTGATACGGTCATACACAAATTTTTATTATATTTTTTGTTTTTTTTATCCATTCAGCCAAATATCTTTAAAATGCATACCTTGACAAACTCCAAAACAGTATTACTGATGTTACTGCCTGATATTGAGAACAAAAGATCTGGGTTTGGCAATGTAACAGAACAAAACTTTAAAAGTTATTAGGAACTCGTTTATAATGTAATAGTACATAAAATCTTGAACATAATACGCTCACAAACATGGCTTTATTGGTCTCGCCCAATAAAGTCCTGCTTTATTTTTTACTTTTAACGTAAATAGGTATTGAAAGAAAAAGTTGTGAACGTAAGGACGGCAAAATAATTGATTATTTGTTTCGCAATGTTTCAATTCTGTGTTTGAATCTTTATCAAGCTAAAAAAATATTTGTATTATAGGTATAAACTAACTAGTGTATTAAACAGTAAAAACATAAAAATGTAGATAACTTTCAGGAAAGAACCAATTAAACTTTTTAAGTATTTTAAGTTGTAATGTAATGTTTTGTTTTTTTTTTTTTAATTAGAACCACTAAAAACCCCAAACTAAAAATAATACAACACAATATTACTAGACACTATTAACTATCCTTTCGACCCTTGAAATATTAATTTTTTCTATAAAAAATTCGTTATTATTTAATTTGAAAAAAAATTCTTGTGAAATAAAACCTATTTTAACTGATTTTTGATATAATTTAAAAAAATATTATTACCGGGTGTTCAAACAATAAGTATAAAACACTGGTGACAACTACCAAAGATCAGTTTTTCTTTAATAAAAAAACCCAAATTTGATAAATTTATCATATTTAGCATATTAAATAAGGGTGAGTTTGTATGAAGTCGCCTATTTTAAAAAGTTTTACCTTTCGGCAATTTAATTACCTATTTTACCTTAGTTGCCTATGGTGACAATTAAATACTGAAGAAATTTATGTTATTTTTATGTCGTTGGGAAATATTAAAATGAAATTAAGAAAATTGCCAAAAATTAATTTTTTAAAAGGAAAACACCAAATTCATATAATTTTATCTTATTTATGAAAGAAAATCTTTATTCTAATTTACTTATAAACGATACAAAAAATAATATACATTTTTTAAAACATTTTATTATCTTTCATCGCCGTCATAGCTAATTAAGAATGATTGCAGGTAACTCAACTTCAAATCCACAGCTTATTCATCATACGAAAATATTAAATTACCAATATTTCAAAAACAACCACTATTCAAAATAAGTAATTTTACAAAAACTAACCCCTATTTTTCTTGCCTAATAAAATAAAATAATAAAATTTGGGGGTTTCCATTTTAAAAAATTGATTTTTGGTAATCGCATATTTTTTTTAACTTTATACTTTTAACAACCTGTATTATCATTTTTTAAAGTGTTATAAAAAATCAGTAAAAGCGAGTATTTTTTCACAAGAAGAGTATCCCAAATTAAATAATAAAGAATTCCTTATAAGAAAAAATAAAAATTATTTTTGTGCCTGCAAATGTAATTTTTGACAAATAAATTTAAATATGTCGAAAACGATAAAATTTAGGAAAAGGACATGATATACGAAATATGCTTAGATTCTAACACAGAATCCAAACATGTAATAATATATAGGGTGTGTCATTTAAAGTAAGCAAGTGGTACGTGTGTACCTTTGGTATAACCGGAAGAGACAGAGACGTCAGATGTTTGTCATTTAAAGACCAACATCCTCTAAATCTAGGGCTGAAAGTAAAAATGTGTATGTATCACCATTAGTTTTTGAGATCTTTTAATACGACACTCACTGAAAATAACCTTGTATAATGATGTAACTTTAAATACTCAAAAGTTTAATTGGCTCCTTCTTTTCAGTTATTTAAATTTTCATATTTTTACTGTTTCTATGTCCTAAATATTTTATACCTGTATTAGAACATTTTTTAGCTTAATAAATATCCTATATCAGGATTAAAATGTTGCGAAACAAATAAAACCACGATTATTTTGTCGTCCTTAATTTACAACCGTTTCCTTTTCTAACTTATGGGCTAAGGACGATAACTATCATAGATAAATAGCTATTAGTTATAGATACTGCCATTATTTTCTACAAAGCTGTTCATCTTTGGCTTTATCATCCTTAAAAACTTAATAAGTAGTAAACAAGCTATTTTATAACTTACTTTTAACATTAGGTAAATATCATCAGGTGCATCTTTTAAAAATATTTCAATTTCATCCCTGTTTAACATTCTAGACTTTTTCGGCTTATAACCCTCACTTTTTTCTTTTAAGAAAGCTAATAATCTTGAGTAGTTAGTGATGTCAATATTATGGTGTAAATTTATTGTAGCTTTTAACATGGAATAGTACGACCACAGAGAGGAAGGTTTACGACTGGCAGATTTTTCTACAAAATATCCGAGAAGCACATCTTCCGTATAGTCATTTATATTTGATAGGTTACACCATCTAATAAATTCTTCATAGGCATTATCGTACAATTTCTTCGATTTTGCAGGTATCAATGATAAGTTTAACTTTGCTTCCTCTCCTGTTATGATAAATTCGGAAGTAAAACCTGTAAATATTTCTCTTATTATTTTAATTTTAAAAAATATATATTTTATCCTTTATTCGTACTATTATTGTTATTCTTAGAATACATTTACAAATACGGCAAAATGACAAGTGTTTTTTCAACCAAATATGTATAGCAGACAAAGAAGCATAATTAAAAAAAATTGCATACGTAGCAGTAATGCAGTAAATAATAAATATATATATATATATATATATATATATATATATATATATATATATATATATATATATATATATATATATATATATATATATATATATATATATACGTAGTAAATAACACTAAAACCTTTTCTATTTACTGTGTATATTAACCTAATTTATTTATACAGTGCTCTTGAATAAAATAAAAATACAGGGTAAATTAAAAAACCAATAGTTTAACGCCATATTAAAAATATTAATAGGTATCCTAAACAAGTAATCTGAAATATTACCGATGGGAAATAACAAATTAAACCAAAATAACTGTACACATGTAGGGATTTTATATAATCTTTTAACCGCAGAATATTTAGGGTAGGTACCGTAAATACAATACAGAAAAGTTAAATTATGCCTATTTTAAAAGTACTTTTAACTTGACAAAAAAAAATTTAACAATTTGACTATTTTAATGAATTGCTGACAAAAATAAGTTTAAAATAAAACAAAATGATTTTAGAAAGATGGAATTTTTTATTTTAGCATGTAGTAACTTAAAATGTAAAGATATGCCTAAACGAAAAACATTATTGAATGTTTATGATCAGATTCTCGACATAGTAGAACGGTCACTAAGGCAAATAAATCTGTGTATATGAGGTTCTGTATAATAGTATTATAAGATAAAAAAAATATAAATAAATCTATAGGGAGGTCATTATAGAGATAATCATTAATTGTATGTGGTGATTTAAACAATCCTTATTATCCCGAAAACTTAACAGCTTTGGAAAAATGTTATATAATCAAAAATTAAGAATATTATTTTTTTTTAGGTTTTACAAAAAAAATTAATTGGTGAAATATTACAGTAAAAGTTAAGTTATAACATAACTTAGAATGATTTTAAAAATTTGATTTTTTCGTTATATCTCAAAAAGTATTGAATTTATGCAAAAAATGTATATAACCTTAATTAAAGATCTTGTACAAATACATATTTTTTGTTAAATAAATTTTGTATAGCTTTAATAGTTTTTGAAATATTGATATCTAATACAAAATTATTATAATTTCAAAAACTATAGGAGATAAAAAAAAATAGTACACCATAAATAAAGCTCCCAAAATTGATAATATAAAAAAATATATAAAGATTTTTGATAAATAATAATAAAGAAGATATAACCAAATTTTGATTTTAATCACAAATTTTATCCCAAAATAGTAAAAAAATATATGTTCTTTTAATAATCTGATTTTTGCATTTTCTTTATATTTAAATTATTTTTCTTTTAATCCTTTATTCGTATTTAGGACATGGAATATTATTTTTTTGGCTTACCCTGTCTTTTAATTTTATATTATTTAATATCCAGAAAAAAAAAGTAAAAGTTTTTGTATTATTTACTTTTTAAATACAGGTAATATTTAGAAAACCATTATTTTGTAAATAAGCAAGACACAAATTATACCTAGGTCTAGCGGCTCACCCTGTAGATTTAGCGTTTTGGTGCAATGATAAAAACTGCTTATTTTTAGGTCCTTAATAACATATTAAAATTTTGTTAATTTTTACCGGTCGCCAAAGACCCATTTAAAGTGTGCATGGCCCTTTTATCTCCGATCACAAAAAAACAAATATATTTTTTTTTTCAAGACATTTTGGTAATATTTTCTGTTTCATATTTAAACAGTTACAATTTTTCTTTAAAAATACCATATATATATTTAATATCATTTGTTAGTAGATTTTTTTGTAAAGAGCTCTTAAAAAAAATAAATTACAAAAAAGGTAAATATGTTATCAGTTTTTAAATAAATTAATAAAAATCCCATTTTGCTCGCTAGAAAGGGATAATAAAAAAAAGGTTAATTGATTTTTTAGGTGACGTCTTAAAAGTAACCAATTATTCCATCTTTTATGGGTAACACCAAAACTTAAAACACCTACCAAATATTAACTTTTAATTTTGGTCCTTCTGTCCGTTAAACACAATATTTGCAAAACGTTATTTGTTGTTAAAAATAATTCAAGTAAATATTCCATTTTCGATTTTTAACTTAGGAGAGCATTGTTAAGTATTCACTCGATTTCATGAGTTTGTGAACTTCTTATAGCTAGGGAGCTTGTGGCAATTAAGGTATATATATAGTGTGCACCTATGTTAACTAGAAAAAATTGGTGGCATATATTTTATTTCTTTTTGTTTTATTTTTTTATGTATTATTTTTAAAAACATTATTGTTATTTAATATTATTATTATTTATACTTATTAATAATTAAAGTTACACTTATTATCAAAATTTATATTTATATCATAAACTAGTCATTGCTTTCTTCGTCACTTTCATCCAAAATTCTGTTGTTAATGTCTCTGTGTTAAATAAATTAATACGTTCATCATATTTGCTGGTACTGCAAATGGCGCACTTATTTTCTTTCATTTCTCCCGAGAAAAACAAGAAGCTATTAAAATTTTCAAACACTTACACGCACGTCTAATCGCATATATGGTCCAAACTGTATTAAATCGCGCTACGTTGTTTGGAGCGTATAACGTGTTTTGAAGCATCTATATTTCTCTCTTTCTCTCTGTGACCTTCATTCCCGGTTTTTAACCACCCATTCTTGCTAACTTTTTTTTCCATGCGAACAAATATAATATACACAAATGATATAAGTGCGTGTGTGTATTTGTACTCCCTTCAGCTGTCCTCAGGTAGTTAAATACATCTGCCTTCGAAAAGACAGTATCGATTTTTTCTGCGTTTTTTTTTATTTTTACGCTTCATACCAATACAAATATTAGACTTAAAGACCGAAACGATGTTATGATATTTTTTAAACATTTTTTCAACAACACAGATTACTAATGCAACATTATCATAGTGGCATAAGTAATTTTTTTATCTCTTATAAAATAATTTCAATAATTATTTTATATGCCTGCGATAAAGTAATTTATTTTTTTATTTATCATAATATTTAGAAAAAAAATTAATTACTCTAAGAGACAACAGGAAAACTTCTGCCACTAGCATTAATATTTTTTTTTATATTAAATACAATTTATTAAGACTATGGACAAAAGCGATAATGTCGTTTATGACACTTATTATTATTAATATTTTTACAAGCTCCCATTTGATATTGCAGCAATTAATGAACGGAAAAAATGGTTTAAAATAATTATTTTACTTAGTACTCTAACGGCCGAGTGATGATCGCGTTGTTAAATTTAGCAATGGACTTAGCAATTGTTAAAAGTTAACAACGGTTTAGAATGTTTAACAAAATGTCAGATTTTGACAGGTTGCCTACCAAAATTATTGAATAACACTGACAATGACGTTTTGTTAAACATTCTAAACCGTTGTTAACTTTTAACAATTGCTAAGTCCATTGCTAAATTTAACAACGCGATCATCACTCGGCCGTTATATTATCAACCTCTGTCAGACAATGAAATCATATAAAAATTACCGTACCAACTCCCTAGCTATTATAACATTACGAGAAAATAACTTTAAAACGAATAATAACCTGCACAGAAGATTTACCTACTTAAAATTTACCCTCTAATTTATCAGTATATATGCAAGAGTAACATAATGCAATTGTATTCCTTTAAAACCATTCCAAATTATAAGGAAAAAACCCTGTACACTTTGGGACATGCTCCATGGTTTACTTTATATATGTGGCAGCCGTATTGAATAATCCGGCTTTTTGCAAAAAGACTAGATGTTTTGCAAAATGCCGGCGTTTTAAACAGTTTAATACATTTCTGCAGCGAGCCTGGCTATTTTCAGGCGTTTTGCAAAATGACTAACTAGAGCTGGGCGGATTGAACAACTATGTCATTTTTGTTACAAATGACTAGTCAGATTTCACAAAACGTTGAACCTACGTTTACGCGGTTTTTCTAACCTAAAATGTATGCATTATTTGTTATTGTACGAGATTAAAGACACTTGTTTCTGTTTTATTACCTTTTTAAAATAAAAAAGAAAGGACAATATCATTATCAATACAAAATAATACCGCTAATAAATTGTTTATTCTGACTTAAACCTTCAGAAAGACAAATTATTCAAAATGACTAAATGAAATGTTTTGTCCTTCTCAAAAGGAATTTAATGACTGTTTAATCCGCCTAGCTGTGTTTAGTCATTTTGCAAAACGCCTGAAAATAGCCAGGCTCGTTGCAAAAATGTACTGAATTGTTCAAATCCCCGGCATTTTGCAAAACACCTAGTCTTTTTGCAAAAAGCCGGATTATTCAATACGCCTGCGACATATACATACCAACAATTAAAAAAAAATCTATATCTTTTTTATTTTTTATATGTTTGTATAAAATATTTTTAAAGCTTATATGTTCTATCTTAAGCTTTAAATATATTTCTTCTTTTCTGTAGGTTTACTGACAAGTAAGATATTTATTTTCATCTTATTTCCAATGGTGTTAGGCTTCTTTACCGAAACAAAACAAAAAAAAAATAAAGACTTCCAAGAAATTGTAATTTTTGCGAAATTTCCCATTTATGGGCATTTCTCTGTAAACTGGGCAACTTTAAGCGTATTTTTGTCCCGACAAACAGGCCCCTAATTAGTTTTTTCGTAGAATAATAGTTTTATTTAATTATTATTATTGGGCAAACTTAAAAAGCATACGAAGCACAACGTAGAAATGAATATTAATTGTATTAAATGTTATTAAGGTAGTTTTGAATAAGAGCCAGAGGACCGTGCGTAAAAAAGGGGGGACTAAATAAACATTGGAATTTTTAGATGCATTATTTAATAAAAAAAAAATAGATTTCTCTGATATTGTCAGTAAAAAGTTCATTAGATCTCAAATATTATAAGTATGAATTAAAAAAAATATTTGTGAGATAAACACCTTTTTTAACCAGGGGACTGTTTTTTAGGACATGCGGGGGACTTTCCTTTAAGCATTATAAAAACGTTTTTAATGTAATAAACTTTATTTTATTGGATATTGTACGATAGACCGCGGTAAATTAGGTAATTAACTTTTTAAGTTAAGTACAAATTATAAAATGAACTATATTTTTCATATTACCTATACATACAGGACCTATATGGACAGTAAGTTGCCCAGCTTACAGATAAATACCCATAAATATTAAATTTTCCCCTTCTTCACTGAAAATATTGTCGGTGTTTACTTAAGTAAATTAAAAACAGCGAAAAAAATGGACAAAACAGCACAAAAAATGCCAAATAGTTTTTTTTAAACTATATTTAGATTATATTTAGTTTCTCACAATAAACAATTTTTACTTGTTGAGACCTTAAATTTTCTTTATTGTCCTTAAATGTCCTTTCATGGCTGTGAGCTATGGCCTTAATTTGAACCTGCTGTCCTGTCGTTAATAACCTTACTCTACACTTGTATTTGCCATGTTGAGTACATACCCAAACGCTACTTGCTGGAGTTCGTCTGTGTAATTTAAATTCGTATCCATCTATTATCATAATAGGGTACTTTCTTCCCGGTGCAAAATGTACAGTAGCTAAAATTGTATATAATTTAGAATTAAACATTTTTTTATTCAGTAATTCTAGTAATCTGTCAAAAATATAATATGGGTTTCCTCCTTTTTTAACTTCCACAAACGAATCAATATCGCATGCCTGTAATGGGCATAACGTTTGAAATTGGACTTTTCTTTATTTTTTTTATCTTTGTGACAACTCACGAAGGATTTGCATATACATATATACTATATTAGACATATACATATACATATATACTCCTAAATACCAGAGTACCGTGAGTGCCGGGTTTTCCGATCTTTAACCCATCTTTTATGCTTTTTTTATAAACGAATATTTATTTAAGTTGGTAATTCCAAATTTTTATTTTATTGTGTTTTAATAATATACATTTTTTTTAACCTTAAACGTAAATCATTTTATTTCACAAAGTTAGGTTATATCGGGACTTTCCCTTGACTAAATCTAAACTTCCCACCGCTGTGTTCGCACGTCGTTGTCGAAGGGCTAATCCATCCCAAACAAACAGGTGCTGAGATACGGTCTCAGAAGGAACATCTGGTTCTTGTAACAAGAACCTGGTAGCTACCCACGTCACAAGTCCGGGAGAGGAGGGCATGGCAGATCTAATCGTCTGCTCGTCATACTTTCCAGGAGACAGGGACACCAGAACACAAATTGTGCTCGTGTCCGGTAGCGACACGAGTAAGAGGGGATGTAAGAACTCTCTCCCAATCTAATATCGGATTCTATTAAGAGAAATATAAAAAGGTGTGAGCCACAATAGACCGAGTGGTCGCAGTGGAGGGCATGAAAAGTCTACTCACTTTAAACCTTACCTAACCTAAATCTAAACTTTAAGTTTACTAACAGGATCTGTCACAATTAAGATTATTTTTTAAAGAATTTTAACGCAATAAAAAAATATTATTGTTATTTCTTACTGTATATTTGTTTTAATTTTAATTCAGAAAATAATGTTAACCTATAACTATAACTGACGATCAAAAAGGACCTGTAGATTTAACTCGTTCATTTTTTGTAGTCAATTAAATTTTTGTTTAAAGTCTTTTCTTACGGGGAAGTAAAAAATGATTCCTTTTAACTCAGTATCGGAAAAACGGCTCGCCACTAAGGTCACCCAACTCGCTTTATTATAATTTTATGCGTATATTTAAAAAGTAGTTTAGAATGGTTTTTAGTTATTATATTCCTATTCAAACATTTTAAATATTAAATAAATCACTATGTGGTTTTAATAGCTATACTTTTAAACAAAAATGTAAAAGTAGAAATGCAAATAAAAGTCCACTAAACAAAGAATAATAATTTTTTGATTAATTTATTTTAAAAAATCTTTTATTTTAGTTATTTGTAACTTGGGATTAGTTTAAAATTTGTATATTTGCATTCAACGTAAGCTTGATTTATATTAGATTCTTTAACAGTAACATTAACGTTTAACAGTAAGAAAAGTTAACCTTAGGGAATGTTATGAAACAATTATTTATACTGAAATAACGTAACAGTAATAAAAACATTTTTTTAAGGCTTGCTGTTTAAGAAATGTTTATGTTACTGTTAAAAAATCCAGTATAAATTGAGCTATATATAGTATATTACACCGTGCTTAGTGGACGTGAAATCGACATTGTTGTGTGTGTGACATGTAGAGAAAACAGTCAACGAAAACATTGTGTTGGCTTACTTCCTAGATGTGGTAAGTGTAATTAACTCTAATAAAAAATTATGATAGTTTACTAACTTTATTGGTCATTGTAGTAAAAAAGTACAGTAGCTCGACATTGTGGGCGAAATACTCTATCTTAAAATCAATGTTGATGGTCAATGAGAACGTAGATATCTCCAAATTTTCGAGAGTAATAGTGGTTTGCAAAATAAAAATTGTTCAGAACTAACCCTGTGTTAGTAAAAATTCTAAATTTCAGTTTTAGTCCGGTAAAATTACTTTATCGGCCTAGTGATATCTCACTCTCATACGAGATCTAATATTGAAATTTAGTGTTCGTAACTTAAGACCAATATACATACGTACAGGGTATTTAATTATATTTAGGTGGCTTCTGGGGCCTTTATTTTTAAAGACAGAAAAAAATGTTTTATATAAAATTGTAGTATTTTTTCCATATTATCTTTTAAAATTATCAGTAAAAAAATATCGCAATAAAAAAATGAAAAAATATAGGCAACTTCAACTTTTTTAAACGAAACACCCTGTATATTATGCCCTACAACGAAAGATCTTTTTTTCTGATTTCAAATATACATACATTGATGATATTTGGATGAACCATTTTTGAGATATTTTAGGTTAAATTATTAATAAATTACAAAAAAGTTTCATATTAGTATCAAGAAAGCCATGGAAACAATAAAATTGTTATGTTGCTGAATCTGGTAAGGGTTTTCTTTGGACCAATAATGTTTATTTTTGTGATTAAGTATTCCTGCTAAAGTGAAGAAAGACTTGTCGGTGAATTGAATTTTATTTAAAAACTTTGGATCCTGCTGCATAAACCTAACTATTTCCAATGCATACTTAGGTCGGCATGTTTTGTTCAGGAAGATTCTGAACGTATAATAATTATCCTGAAAAAAACGAGGATATCCAAA
Source organism: Listronotus oregonensis (assembly GCA_019359885.1). Classification (NCBI taxonomy): domain Eukaryota; kingdom Metazoa; phylum Arthropoda; class Insecta; order Coleoptera; family Curculionidae; genus Listronotus; species Listronotus oregonensis. The sequence goes on from JAHBCN010000281.1 coordinate 103,119, forward strand.
ACTTTGTTTTCATTTTGTGCTGCAGTCCTTTTCTTCATTTTTAAGCTTTTTCGTTCAATAAGCTTTCTTACTATGTATTTAATAGTATCTCCGTTATTAAGGATATAATAAGTAATATTCCCTTTCCACTGTCGTCACATTATTATTGTTACCATAAAAAAGACGCATAATAGCAATTTTATGTTCTTCTGAATAGCCCATCGACAAAAAAGCAATACAAACTACTTTTAATAGTTAAAATGATACATTTTAACATTTTACCATATCAATACGTCAAATTTATTAAAACAATTTTATTGTTTTCATAGCTTTCTTGATACTTATATGATTTTTTTTCTTTAATTTATTTATATTTTAAGCTTACATATCTCAAAAATGGTTCATCCAAATATCATCAATGTATTTATAATTGCAATCAGAAAAAAGATCTTTCATTGTAGCACATAATATACAGGTTGTTCCATTTAAAAAAAGTTGAAGTAGTCTATATTTTTCCATTTTTTTACTGCGATATTTTTTTACTGATAATTTCAAAAGATAAATAGAAAAAAAATCTACAATTTTGATATAAAACATTTTTTTCTGTCTTCAAAAATAAAGGCTCCAGAAGTCACGTGAATATAATCAAAGTACATCGCAGGATTCAATGCTATACAAGTAACTATAAAAAATCTTGAATAAACAAACTACATGTAATTATTTTAATTAAAGAACTGTCTGGATCTACATTACATATAAAAATAAACAAGATAAAGCACTACTACTAAATAAATATGGAGTTTGTAAAATAACTTGTTAAATGACCAACCAGATCTAATTAATCCCATATTTGTTTTATTGGGCTATTGTGTAATTATAAACACGTGCAGACCCCTTATATTCTATACTTAATATGAATATATGTACATCATAGTTTAATTTATTGAGTTTAAAACTAAAGTAGTTCTACAAATCCGACGTCAGCATTTTTTTTTTCAAAAAAATACAGTGATTGAAAGCAAAGTAATTTGTTTTATTTATCTATATAATTAGTTTTTATTAGAAAAAAATACTACTTAATACATAACAGAAGCTATATTGCAAAACCAAACATGAAATATTAGTTTTAATTTCAAATATCGACAACATATTCCTCAAGTTACTTTAAAAGGTAAAAAAAATATTTTTAAAACAGTAATACAATATTTTATTTCAAACTACAACATGTAATTTTTGAGAATATCTTATTAAAACTTTTTGTTTTGGCAAATTGGAATAACTATTTTTAAACGTTCTTTCATGATTGTGAGCAACTGCTTTAATTAGTAGCTGCTGACCAGTTGTTACTAATCTAACTGTACATTTATATTTTGCATGCTGGGTACACGCCCAAAAGCTACTAGCTTGTGTTCGTCTATGTAATTTAAACTCATATCCATCGATAATCATAATTGGATGCTTTTTGCCAGGTGTAAAGTAAACTGTAGCTAAAAACAGGTTTAATAAAATATAAGCTGTGAACACATAAATACTTTTTTCTACGACTGTTTAATAAAATGCTTATTATTAACTAATTTTAAATAGATAATAACACTTATTACCTGCCAGTGAGTAATGATTCAATACTCACGGGTTATTACTCACGGGTTCGATGACCCCTACATAGTAGCATCAAACGCACGTATACACATCTTTACGAGTCAATAAGCACTGTCTTACATATCTATGTTTCAAAAAGTCGACCCAAATAATTGTCAATATCGAAAAAAATAAGAATTATTAACAACTTTTATTTATCTGAAGAAAAAAAGTTTATCTCTCATAATCCTGTGACCTTATAAGATAGTGTATAAAAAAAATAGTGTGCTTTGCCTGACAGAAAAACATCTGTTTTCAAGGTACTATAACAACCAATGGTATTCACAACTGAGGCCATATTTTGATTTAAATAAAATAGACTTTTAATATGCAAAGTTTGGCGGGTAAATCAAAAATCACCGATAAAGAAAATTTAAAGATATTAATATCTTAGTAACTCTATCACGAGGTTGGTAATTAAGGTAAAATTGTAAAATAAATTAAAAAGTACTTGGGCAGGTAGATTTCTTTCTTTCTCTCATGTACTTTTAATAGAAAATTCCGAAAAATTTAATTAAAATGCAGCTATGATAAATCATTAAAAGGTAAAAACAGCTATGTAACTCACTGTATAAAAGATAACTCGTAGAAAAAGTATAGTATTCTACTCGCATGTAATAGCTATTACTCACTCTAATGGATTACGTCACTCGCCTTCGGCTCGTGACGCAACTTATCATCGTGACTAAAAGCTATAATTACATGTCATTGAATAATATACTATTACATAATATGCCAAACAAAAGTAGCATAAACTGTAATTATAATCTTGTAAATTTTAATTTTAAAGTACGATATCGACGGTCTAATTCTAATACCCCGTAAATGCTTAATTATTTTTTTACACGAAAACCATTTTTTTAATTATTTAACGGAAAGGTCGGCAAAAATGTTATTAGAATATTTCTGGCGCCAAATATTAAATTCAGAAGGATTCCTTTTTATCGATTGATGCGAAAAAGTGAAATTTGAAAAAATTGCAGATACGGTTTATTAGAATGCATTTTTACTATGTTTTTTGTTTTGGACTTTTTAGTGTGCTTTATTTAGTAATAATTTTGTTTTTTTTATTTATTAATTTTCTTTGCACTAAGAGTCATCAAAATGGCAAAAATGTTTTACTTGCGCATATAGAGCTGTATTTTGTATAAATGCACATACTAAAGCTTAACTTTCTACAATTTCGCTTCAAAATTGCTTTAGTTAATTAGATATACATATACATCTATTAACAATTTATGAATATTGTTAGGTACCCGTCAGTGCATCAACTAATTCTGCATCTACAAAGTAGTAAAATAAATTTTTACAGGTTTTGTATAAGAAAAATCTCAAAAACGGCCGTCGAAAAATTCATAACATTCCACACTGGATAGATGTGGTAGTTTCTTACCGCGAGTCACAGTTATTGGACTTTATTAAAAAGAAAAAAGTACATTTGGAAACTAGACACTCTAAGCTTTCAAATGATGTGCATTGAAAAGCATTTCAATAGATGATAAGTTTTTGATTCGTGTTTATTCTAGATTTTCTAGAACTCCGGAAACGGCTAAAAAATGCAGATGGGCAAAACAATTTTTTTATCAAAACGCAAGAAAGATGGTGAATGAAATTTTCTGGGATCATTGAACACTTGCTAAGGTCTTATTATAAACAAAAAATGTTAATAACAAACCATCTTTTCAAAAAATATTAATAAATTAATGAGATACCCCAAATATTGTGAAAAAAAAACTTTGACCGCTTTTAATATTTTAGAAAAATCAGAATGGACCCAAACTCATATGCAATGATAGGTACGGGTTTTCCCATTCCGATGAAATTTGAATGATTAAAAAATGTACATTATTGCCCGAGTAATGACAACAATTCGTCCGCCCGCTTATAAGTGAATCCATGAAGATAGCGGCATTCTAGCGGTAGAGCGGCAGCTAAAATAGGGGACTTTTGGGTCCCGTTATTTGAAAACTATCGATTTTCGAAAATATTATAGGACATAGATTCAAGCGGCTTTATTTTTTTGTCTAGAAAAATTTCAAATTCGCATATTTTGGCAGATATTAGCGGAAATCCATTTTAGATTGAGGATTCAACCTTTCTTACCCGTTAATGTTGATAAACTTTTTTTGACTCGAAAGCATCCCCGAAGACCTAAGAATTGCGCCACAAGGAAAAACTGAACAGATTTATTTACAGCTTTGTCCCTTCATTTACAGGACTATAAAAAGATAGAATCAGCGGTATTCACTAAGTTAAACTAAATTTAAAATAACAAGATAATTTTAAAATTACGAATATAACAATCACTTACCCAGGTTTCATACTGTACCAAGTTTTAACTGCTTTATAATTTGTAATACATTAAAATATGCATAAAACATAAGAATGAATATTTTACGGAAAATCCAAAAATCTTCTGGTGCAGCATTCTGAGTTTATTTTTTGGTCATTTCTTTTGATAAAGACTTAAAATGGTTTCCTCACGTTAATACATTTTAGGCAACTGATGTTGTTATACACTAAACTTTGAGTCTATGTATTGCAACTAACAAGTACTTAGGACTCTTTATTTTTGCTTATTTCCGCATCCAATATATTTTCTAAAGTAAGGTATAAAACCGATTATTATTAAATTTTTTATTTTACGAGACTTTGTCATTTGGTTAATATAACGGGTGGTGCATCATCGGGTGGGATAGAAGAAATCCCATGTAATGTTTATTGGGCTTAATTATTGGCTTCCAGATTATTTTGAAAAAAAAGTCTATCGAAGTTTATTAAAAATCATGCAAATCTACGTCCATGGTAAAAACTTTAGATTTTTCGGTTACACCATTTGCGAGTTAGATGCTAATAATCCCAACCGCTGTGTTCACACGTCGTTGTCGTGGTTGGGCCCCAGTAGGATATTTTGGAACATGCGCTAAAGTTGCTGGTTATCGGCAACTCTTTTGGCTAGCGTATGGAACGGGATCCGAAGCTAAGACGAACATAAGGCTTAACTCAAGGTGTTAGCATACAGTGCTGATGAGTGAATGACATTCTGTGCCTTAAACAGGTGTCTCCAACGGTGCCTCTGAGATACAGGGCGACCTCTTAGAGTATTTAACCTTACTGCGGTAATGCGGGGCTCTGCCGTGGTGGACTATTACTTCCCCAGCTCCAAACAGAAAGCGGACAGAACCGCTTTCATAGGAAAAAAGTGACAAAGGTGCACTGACCGAAACGGATAAATCCGTTTCGAGAGGTGCCACTCAAGGTCACAAGCAAACAAAGGTGCGCCGACCGAAACTGGTGAATCCGTTTCGAAAGGTGCCCCTGAAGTCACCGGCGCCTGTTTTACGGGAAAGGGCTAATCCATCTCGAACAAATAGGTGCTTAGGAAGGGATTCCTGAATTCAAACAGAAGGGGGACAGAACCGCCTTTATAGAGAAAAGGGTTCCCTGGCAAAGCGGATAGGACCTTTTCATAGGGTAAGACCGGAGATGGGGCCTCAGAGGGAGAGGAGGGCATGACGGATCTAACCGTCTGCTCGTCATACTCTCCACGGTAGCGACACGAGTAAGAGGAGATGTAAGAACTCCCTTCCAATCCGGTATCGGGTTTATTAGAAGTCTTATCCTATTGGGAGAAATATAAAAAGGTGTGAGCCACATTAGACCGAGCGGTCGCAGTGGAGGGCGTAAAAAGTCCACTCACTTTAAACCTACCTACCTACCTAGATGCTAATGTATTTTTAAAAATTGTTACTTTATTATCGCCTCGTATTTATAAACAACAATTAAAATACCAGTTAGTTGTAAATTAACGTTGTATTTTGAAATTTAGTGCTTTATCAAACTACCAGTAGTTTGATAAAGCACTAAAGACAGCTTCCTGTTCTGAGCATTGAGTAAGGGAATTATAAGCTTAAGAGATAGAATAGGTTTTTATATTTTTCGTATCCAATAAAATTTAAAATATAGGTTTTCACTTTAAAGCACTGTTAAACACAAGATTTTTTTTATATTTTATTTTTTACTAATATACATTTAATAAAAAAAATACGTACGTAAAACGTTAAAATCTAAACTTTAAATTTATGCATTGAAACTAAATTAAACAGCCTTAAACCTTTCACATCTTACTATAAAAACTTTTTGGGAATGTAAGCTGGTATAGTCGTCCTTAAACGTTCGTTCATGATTGTGAGACACTGACTTGATCTGGATTTGACGTCCAGTCGATAGTATCCGCACCTTGCATTTATATTTGACATGTTGAGTGCAGACCCAAACACTGCTTGCTGGTAATCGACGAAGTAACTTAAATTCATAGCCGTCAATAATCATAATAGGATGTTTCTTGCCAAGCGTGAAATGTATAAGATCTAAAAATACTCGGTATAAATAAACTGTAAACTATAAAAGACTATATTATCCTTGAAAATAAAAAAATAATTTTCTGATTTAAAAATATAACCATAAACATTTCTAATTTTGACATACTCACAAAATACAGGAAGTACTTGCGATTAATTAAAATAAATGTATGGCAAATATTTTAAAACAAACTATATTCACCTTGGCATGTACAGGGTCTTTGATTATATTTACGCGGCCTCTTGAGCCTTTATTTTTGAGGTTAGAAAAAAATGTTTTTTAAAAATTGTAGTTTTTTATATTATTTTTTGAAATTTTTAGTAAAACAATATTACACTAAAAAAATGGAAAAACATATAGCCAACTTCAACTTTTTTAACTGGAACACCCTGTATATTATGCGCTACAATAAAAGATCTTTTTTTTTTCTTGTTTCAAATATATATACATTGATGATATTTGGATGAACCATTTTTAAGATATTTTAGCTTTAATTATAAGTAAATTGCAAAAAAAATCATATTAGTATCAAGAAAGTCATGGAAACAATAAAATGGTTATGTTGGTGAGGGTTTTCTCTGGACCAATAATGTTTTTTTTTACAATTAAATATTTCTGTTACAGTAAAGGAAGTCTCGTCGGTAAAAAGAATTTTATGTAAAAACTCTGGAGCGTGCTGCTTAACTATTTTTATTGCATACTCAGATTACTCAGGTCGGTCCTCATGTTTTGTTCAGAAAGATTCTGAATGGACATAAATTAATAACGATAAAATTTGTAAAATTTTAAAGATGAATAAATTTATAATTTGTTTTATTAGGTTCAGATGCCGCATTTAGGATTGATATTTTAGGATTTTCTAATATTATTAAAAGTAGTTAGTGCTAGTCCAGTTGAAAAGGTATAATAATTATTCTGGAAAAAAAACGAGGATATCCAAATCTTCGTTTTCATTTCGTGCCACAGTCCTTTTTTTCATTCTTATGCTTTTTCGTTCATTACATTTTCTTACTATATATTTACCAGTGTCTAAAAATGGTACCCGGTGTTAATAAGTGATATTCTTTGCACTGTCGTCACATTATTATTGTTGTCATGGAAAAGACGCTCAAAAGCTATTTTTTGTCTTTCTAAATAGCCCGTCGACAAGAAAGCAATATAAATTATTATTAATAGTTAAAATGATTAACTTTAACTTTTTACAATATCAAGACGTTAAATATATTTTACCTAACAATTTGATTTTTTTATGGCTTTCTTGACACTTCTTCTTCTTCTTCTCCTTCCTGGAAGCCGTCTTTCACTACCGGAGGCAGTGCAGCCTCTTGGACTTTTTGTGCCTAATCTCCCATTGTCTTTTATACCAATCCTCTCATTAGTCTTGTTCCTTCTACAAGTCTGTATAACCCCGAGACTGGTTGGTTGATATATTCCTGTGGACTCATTTTCGGTTGCCCAAATAGTGCCTGTCTTTTGTGATTTAATGCTTCACATTCACACAGTATGTGGTAGGCTGTTTCTTCCCCCTTGTCGCACATTCTGCAACTTGGGTCCCCACTGTATGAGCCTATCTTGTGTAGGTGTCCTCTTAGGTTATCATGCCCTGTTAGCAACCCTACTGTTATGCGAAGTCCTTTCCTACTTTGTCTTAGTAGTTCTTCCTTCGGTCTTTTGGATGGGCCCCTTATGAAGCCCTTTCCATGTCTTATTCTACCGAGGTTCTCCCAGTATCCCTTGTGTTTGTTTCGGATCCATTCCCTGGTTTGCCCTCGTGCTGTGGTTTTGGTCACTCCAAGGGCATCTTCTGGTCCAAAGTATAGTGTGGATGATCCATGTCTTGCTAGCTCATCCGCTTTGCCTTCTATTCCCGAATGTCCTGGTACCCACAGGAGAGTTACCCTGTTGCGCTCTCCCAGGACCTCTAGTTCTTTTTGGCATTCCCATGTCAGCTTGGACGTCACCTTGGGGTTTACTAGTACCCCTAGTGAGGCCCGGCTGTCTGTTATTATGCAGATCCGCTTGTTTTTGTAAGCCCTCCTGTTATTTTCTTTTGCACAGTGCAGTAAAGCATATATTTCTGTTTGAAATACAGTACTGTGTGTTCCTAGTGGAATGGAGAATTGTGAATTCCTCATTTCACTGTACACGCTCGCTCCAGTTCCTGCCCGGTTTTGGAACCATCCGTATACCAGATGATGTCTCCAACCGTGCCGGGGAGATCGGGTTGCTGCCACTCACTTCGATCTGGAATTTTTATCTCGAAGTTTTTGTTGAATGAGTATTGGGAATCATCTGGTCTGTTCTCTCATCCAGGATGTTGCCGCCAACCTGACTTTTTATGTTGTTGTGTCCCAAACTAGCGTAGACACCAGTTGGTTTTTGTTGCAGTCGGAAGTAGCTCATTCTTGCCTCTCCCATCACTATGAGGTTAAGTGGTGAAAGGTCTAAGAGACATTCCATGGCTGCTGTTGGGGTTGTTTTAATTGCTCCTGTTATAGCTAAGCAAGCAAGTCTCTGTACCTTGGCCAGTTCTGTAACAGCAGTTCTTTGTCGCATTTTTGTCCACCCTACCAGTGATGCGTATCTTATCATAGGCCTTACCACCATGGTGTATAACCAATAAACCACGTTTGGTTTAAGGCCCCATGTTTTCCCATGAGAGCGTCTGATTAACAAAGAGTCATCCCCGCTTTCTTTCTTGTTTTCTGAAGATGTTGGTTCCAGGTAAGTTCAGAGTCTAGGATGACACCCAAATATTTTACCTCTCCCACAATCTTGATTGCTTCACCTCGTAGGTTCAGGGGTCCTAAGCCCTCTAGATTTCTTCATTTGGTGAAGGCAACTATGGCTGATCTGGAGGGGTTTATGTTTAGTCCCTCCTTTCTCGTGCATCTGGTGACTGCGTTTAGGGCCTGTTGCATTTTATCCCTAACAGTGTTGTTAAATTTTCCTTGGGCCATAATGACGAGATCGTCTGCGTATCCCAATGTTTGGTGCCCTTCCAGTTGAAGGACATTTAGTATGTCGTCCATGACAAGGTTCCACAGCAGTGGGGACAGAACTCCCTCTTGCGGACATCCTCGCTCAACCCGAGCTACAAGAGTTTCTTCAAGAATTGAAGTATATACTGATCTGCTCTTAAGCATGCAGTCCATCCACCTGCAGCTTGTTGCGTCGATCTCTCAGCGCCTCGACGCGTTTTAGATAGATATGACGGACGTGTTGTCAAACGCTCCTTCTACATCTAGGAAGGCACACATTAGCACCTCCTTGTATTTGAGAGCATATTCGGCCTTTCCCACAGGTTCATGTAATGCTGTTTCTGTGGACTTACCTGCTGTGTATGCATGTATGTCCTTGTGTAGAGGTCTGTTCGTAAGTGCGTTCTCCCTGATGTGCCTATCTAGCAACTTCTCTAGGGTCTTTAGCACGAACGACATCAGGCCTATTGGTCTTAAAGATTTTGCCCCATCCTGCCCGGTTTTCCCAGGTTTGGGGATGAATGCTACTCTGATTAGTCTCCAGGTTGTTGGTATATAGCCCACAGCTAGGCTGTCTCTTAAAAGTAGACACAGTCTATGTAGTAAAAGCTCTGGTCCGTTCTGGAGCATTACTGGATAAATGCCATCTGTTCCTGGCGATTTATACGGTTCGAATGAGTTTATCGCCCATTTAATTTTGTCTACATTTATCACTGATTTTGCTACCTGCCAGTCCTCCCTGGAACAGTATCATGGGTTTCCTAGGTCTGAACTTTTGCAGTCTTCCAGTGACATGTTGGTTATATTGCATCCCGGAAAGTGTACCCTGAGTAGTTCTCTCATGGTCTTATTTGCGGTTCTTGTGTGATCCCCTGTGGGTTTCTTTAGAGTAAATATTTGTGATTGAGGTTCTTTCGAAAGAATCTTATGGAGTCTGGCTGCCTCATGAGTTCCTTCGATTTCCTCACAGTGCCTTCTCCATGAATCTCTCTTAGCTTTCCTCAATGCCTTGTTGTATTAGAGGGTTGCGATATGTTTCTTCTATAGGTTCATGTCCCCCTATCGTAAAGTTTATGTGTCTGTGATCTGAGCAACTTACCTCCTCAGATACATGCCAGTTGATAACATTGCTTCCAAAGTAAGTTGTAGCTAGTGTTATATCTAATACCTCTTTTCATCTACTATTTACAAAAGTTGGTTTATTGCCTACATTTGATATGTCTAAATTGTTTGCCATAATAAATTGTAGTAAAGACTCACCTCTCAGGTTTGTGTCTGTGCTTCCCCAGGAGATGTAGTGTGCATTTGCATCGCATCCTAGGATGAGCTGCGATCCATTTCCTCTGCAGCTTCTCACCAGGTCTTCCATCTCCTTGGTTGGTGGTAGGTCAGGGTCGTCATAGGGCAGATATGCCGATCCGAAGATTAATTCCTTCGGCATGGCCCTATCCCCTGACCTAATTTAAACAGCTACCAGGTCTCTGAAACAGAAATCAGATAGTCGTAGTATCTTGATGTCTTTTTTGACTATTATGCATGTTCTGGGGACGTCGGATGTTCTACTGTATATAAGTTCTCCACCCACGTCCCCTAAACCTCTTACCTTTCCTCCGTAGACCCAGGGTTCTTGTATGAGGGCCACGTCGAAGTTCCTCATAGCGTTAGCAAGGACTGCTGTTGCTGCCTTGTTATGCTGCAGGTTTGCTTGCAGCACCCTGATTTTCCGTCCTGGCATTGGAGCGGTCTAAGGAGCGAAATGTGACCATTCCGAGCTTGTAGAATGCCCGGAATTGTTTTTCTTCCAAGGCCTGGTATGAGGCCTCGTCGATGGAAAAGGCCCAGATTACTCCCTCCTTTTCTACTTTCTTACTCAGAAGAAGCCATCCTTCGACTCTGAGCCCGGGGTTTTGTCTTCCCAGGCGTGGTCTTACTGCCTCTTCTGGTTCCTCCTTTGACAACTGTCAAATCCACCCTCTCCCAGAGTCCTTCCAGGGTTGGCACTGTGATTTTAAGCCACGTTTTGGTTGCCTCGTTGTGGCAGGTCATCCATAGGACTCCTCCACTGAAGGTACTTCTGGTGAATTGGATGGGGTTGCCACTTTCACTGGGAGTGTTGTCCATCCTGTCCACCAGTTTTTCTTGGATCTGATTCGCCTGCCTCTGATCCATGGTGACATCGGGATGGTGCTTGTCAATGACTGCCATCCTTAGTCCCGAAGCAATCTCACTTTAAGGTCCAGGTCTGGGTGCCTTCCTGAGCTTTTTGGAGATTTTTTGGGGAGTCTTTGACTCGTCCCGAGGTCTCTTCGCGCCCTCTTTTCCCTTTTGGTAGGGTTTTTCGGAGGTCCATGTTCCCTCGGTTCTTTTTCTCTCCTTCGTCAGTTTTCTTTTCTGCGCCCCGGAGAGTTTCTTTTGTTTGGATTTGGGGTCCATGTTTTTGCCCCCGTATCTAAATTTCTTGTGGTACCTTGAGTGCCCACAGATGTTTCACTATCGTGGTTCGTCACGACCTCCACGATAGAGATGTTTGTTGGAGTTCCGCTGGAGGAGGACCCTGAATCCCTCCTCTGCTCCCTCCTTGTGTTTTTATTGCTATTTTCTTCGTCCATAAAGGTCCCACGAGTAATGGGGAAAAGTGGTCAGCGCCTGCGGTGCCCCTGCACAGGCGTAAGGCTATTTACTCCGGGAGGTCGCCCTGTATCCCAGAGGCTCCGTTCACGACACCTTTTGACCCCGGTGCCATTTATCCTTCGGTACGGGTCGCATAACGCCACTGGATTAGGGTTTGGATCCTTCTTAGTCTGGTTCCTCATCTTAGAACTTCCCGCTTGGGTGGCCCTATCGGTCTAGCTCTGAGAACCATAAGAACACGCAAGCCCGCTCACCCGGCTAATGCCTTCGTCAAGGTGAGGTGAGGATCCTTCGAGCGGGTTTCTTGACACTAATAAGATTTGTTTAAAATTTATTTTTAATTTAAGAAAAAATATGTCGAAAATGGTTTATTCAAATATTATTAATTTAAATATACTTGAAATCAGAAAAAAAAGATCTTTTGTTGAAGCGTATAATATACAGGGTGTTTTTTTTTAACTTGAAGTTGCCTATATTTTTCCATTTTCTTAATGCAATATTTTTTTACTGATATTAGAAGATAAAAACCTACAATTTTTATATAAGAAATTTTTTTATCTTAAAAAATAAAGGCTCCAGATGCCACGTAAATATAATCAAAGACCCTGTACATGTACTGGCTTTCAAGTCGCAAATTTACACCCTCTTAACTTTTTATTTTTAATCCTATAAATAAATATAAATATTAGTTTGTTAGGGTACGACAAAAAATATGATTTTTTTAAAATAGAACACCCCCTATAATATTGCATTACCTTTTAAAAGATATTTTAAAGCAATTTAAAAAAATACCTTTCTATGTCTATCTTTACTAGTTCCGAAAATATGAACACTTAAATCTAAAATAATTTTTATTCTTCAATATATCCGTTAGGCTAAAAGTCCAAAAACACTTACATAGCGAAAGAATTGTTGCACGTTGTGGCTTTTTTTAAAGGTTCCCATTGCAAAATTCATATCATGGCACAAAAGTTAAGAAACCAGAACAAACGCAACGCGTAATGAGCTAATTTTTTGTTTAATGAGCGATTTCATGTTTTAAACCGAACAGGAATAATGGAAATTAAAAATAATTTTTCGAATTTGGATGCCCATATTTCCGAAACTATTAAAGATAGGCATTTTTGCTTTTCATGGCAACTTTCATTAATTTGTTTTAAGCTGTTTGAAATATATTTTTAATGGTAATACAATAAACCCTAATTACAGATTTAAAAACTATAGAAGTAACCCAATGAACTCATATTTTATTTTATTATGTACGATAAAAAATAAAAAGTAAAGTGAAGGGGGGAATTTACAACCCTTTAATGGAGTAAGTTCTTGCTTTAAAGACATAATTTTATAGAGAATAGGATTTTTTATATGCAAGTTAAAAAAAAACATTTTCAAGCACTCATTTTATTGCAGCGTTGTGATTTTAATTTTGTGAGGATTTTTTTAGTATTATTTATTTACAAAAACAAAGGTTAAGGTTAGCCAGCAAAATGCAAATATTTTAAATCTATTACGAGGGGTAATTTAAAAAAGATCTAAACTTCACTTTTTTAATAAAACATTTAAATAATATTCTTTTATCTTACAGAAAAGCAAACACTCTGTATTATTTATTGAATATATTGTATACCTAAACTTTATAGTTTCTAAGGTAACAGAAATATTTTTTAAAGCAATATACTACTTTTTGCGTCTTCTTCCTCATAAAAATATAACAACTCGGGATCATTCAAATAATAATACAATAATATTAATTATTAAAATTTAAAGCAATATATTTCGTTATTTTTCACACATACATATTATATACGGTATAATATATGCTTTCTCCTAAAAATCTAAAAACGTTTTAGAAGTTCAATATTTTAAAAATCACAAAAATATTTTTAAGTAATAATAATAATAATAAGTGAAAGAAAAGTTTTGCAGCTAACACAGATACTAAATATTTGGGTGATTTTTCTAATTAGCTATTAACTTTAGAATAGGTACCTTTAATATACCTTTTTGCAAAAATTGTTTTAACAATAGTAAATATTATTTTAATAAAAAACGAAATGAAAGATACCAACCAAATAAATTTGGCAATGTGGCAGAGCTTTCTATGAAGGTCCAAAATACAGTTCTATATCGTATATGCTTTTTTAGGTTCTTATAATTATGAAATTATAAACCACTATTTACCTTTTAAACGTATAACAAAATTTGTATTTTTAATATCTTTAAATGTGCCTTCTTCTATAATGTACTTGTTTTTTATTAATAAACAACCCAACAGTACTTTTATTAAATACAATATGTAACAATAAAAGAAATTATTAACCTTAGAGTGTAAGAAAACATAAAAATCGAAAGACAAGAAACCAATAATTCGAACCTAAATCGGCAAAATTAGCCCAAGAATACTATATTAAAAATTTTATACAAGACAGTCTGTTCTGCCACATTACAAATACAATATTTATTATTATCAATATAATATTAATAAAAAACAAGTAGCTCTTTTAAACTATTGCTAAAAGTTTATACACAAAAAATAGTTAATGTACTTCCAAAACAACAAAAATTAAATAAATAAATAAAGTTTTATCATAAGATACTTGAAAAATAAAATTCGATTTTTTCAAAAAATATCTGAAAAATTGGTGACCTCACATTCAGATGGCAAAACTTCTTACAGCTCAGTTACTCTTTTAATTTTTTAACTTTAGACCTTAAAGATATTATGATACTTTATCCTATACTGCACATAATTTATCAGTATAAAGTATTGTTACTTTTTGAGATTGCAAGATACCATGATTTCCATTAAAAGTCTTTTCATGAGTGTGTGCTACCGACTTTATTTGAACCTGCTGTCCTGTAGTTGCCAATCTGACTTTACACTTGTGTTTGGCATGCTGAGTACATTGCCAAAAAGTACTCGTTTCTGTGCGAATATGCAGTTTGTATTCAAATCCATCAATTATCATTATTGGATGTTTCTTGCCAAGGGTAAAATGCACAGTAGCTAAAAAATAAATTTCTATTTTAATCTAAGACTTCAATGGTTATATAATTTACTGATATAGCGCTTATAATCCTATGAGGGCATAAGCAGCTTTTATTACAAGGTGTCATATAGGCTTTACTGTCAGTTAAAATAGATATAGCATATAGAAAAAATAAAAAAATTTAAAAAATCTTTTGACATTTCTTTATACACACACTAGTGATGCAAAAACCAAAATACATTTGTTAAGCTAATCTGATAAAGTATCTTAAAAATTTATAAATATACCTTAAAATATCACATGTATGTCTTACAACCTTTTTTAAAGAAATATTTTTTTTTAATTACAATTGAAATAAATACTGACCATAATTTTTTTTACATTAAAAAAAAACAAGGAAAATTTGCCAATCCATCTACTCTTTAATATTTTATTCTAATTGTTTCTTACTAGTCAGCATCATAGGCGGCGGCTGGCTGGAAACACAAAGATGGATATTTTTTTGACGACATATTACTAACAAGTTTAAATGATTAATTAAAAAAAACTGACATATTTCTCAAGTTTTTAATTTTATCAAATAAAATAAGACCTAATTAGCTGACCACTCTACCCCAAAGATTTGCTTAAAAAGGAAATTAGTTCTGTTTCTGCAATAAAATCAAAATATCAGGTAACCAAATAAGTTCGTGCGGTTGCTGTATATCGCGCATTGCCATGGATATTGTTTATGTTGTTGATCGATAGCGATTATTTCTTACCTGCTGCTTTTCAGTATGAATCCTTCTTTGTTCACACACATAAAACGTTGCTAAAAATTGTTACATTCCTAGTTTTAATAATTGAAAATGGCGACGAATAAAACAATTCGAAGTTGTTTACTGTATGAGTATAAACTTGGTACAAAAGCTGCAGCGGCGGCGGAAAAATATGTGCCGCATTCGGAGATCTCAGTTTAAGCGATGAACCGCGCTCAGGGAAACCAAAAATCATGAACAACGAGGATCTTCGACAGATTGTGGACGCAAATTCCAGGACAACGTGCCAAGAACTTACAGAAATGTTTAATGTGAGTCCTGAAACTATTCGGTTGCATCTTTATCAGCTAGGAAAGAGTAAAAGTTAAGCAAATGGGTCCCACATGAATTGACAAATGATATCAAATAAAGTCGTCTTACCATTTGTTCAGCAAACATTTCACGCAACGTTAATGAACCATTTCTTAATCGGTTATTAACCTGCGACGAAAAATATATCTTGTATTCGAATTCTAAGCGTTTGTATCATTGGTTGTCGCCTACTGATTCGGTACCACACACGCCCAAGGCTTCCTTGCACCCAAACAAGGTTTTGTTGTGTGTTTGGTGGACAGTAAGAGGAATTGTCCATTATGACTTTTTGGAAAGAAGTCAAACCATCACTGCTAACTTGTATTGTGAGCAGTTTCAACGAGTACAAGCAGCACTTATCCAGAAACAGCCTTTTTTGATCAATCGGAAAAAAGTGATATTCTTGCAGGATAACGCCAAGCCTCATACCGCAAAAGTGACCCGAGAAAAAAATTCTGAACTCGGCTGGGAAACGTTACCGCATCCGGCAATTCCCCCCGACATTTCGCCAAATGATTATCACCTTTTTTGTCTCTTGACAACTGTATGAGGCATTAACAGTTTACAACTCGAAATGGTGTAATACAAAAATTGGTTCCACGTTGGCAAAGGGTCATTGAGTGTGATGGTAATTACTTCGACGAATAAATAATGTTTTATTGTTTCTCCATAACAATGTATATTTTTCTACCAAAAACCGCACGAACTTATTTGGTTACCTAATATTTATTTGGTCACTACCTGCAGTGCTGGAAAATGGCTATATTATTTGAAAAGATCATCGTTGTCGTCAGACACTAAAAAAAGTGTACCACATACCGCGGTACGTTAGTACTTAGGACAAGATAAAAAAAAAATATATATGGTACAGACTATTTGGCGGAAGCTGCATATGCTTACATCCATACAGAAAAACATATCAATCCTGGTATTTAAATATTTTATTTTAATTATCATCACAAGTCATTGTTACTTCTAAATGTTGTTTAATTCAAAAAAACTAATTTTTAAAAACAAATTAGATTAATTATTTATTATTTAATTTTATACAAAAAATAAACACAAAATAAATATTATTAATAGCTATTTATGTAACTAATAGTATATAAATTAGGTCTTTATTGAACGAATATTTTTATGGCCGATCCAGCTTGCGAGCAACGCTATAAAATGATGAATCCATTAAGCCTAATTAGGTAGGCGTTATATACTTACATAATTTTATGTACGATTGCGATTGGATTATATGTAGTTAAAATTTTTAAAAAATAAAAAATAAAAATTTGAGTATACCTGTATAGGGATTTACCTTGAAAGGTGAACAAGCAGTTGCCATAGCAGTTGCCATCAGATGTAGATTTTTATGTTTAAAACATGTTAAATTAGTTGACATCAAAAATTTATGAAAATAGCTAAAAATCTTAAAAAAGAAAGATCGAAAATAGTATCGAAAGCCAAAATAAAAAACTTAAAAGTCTAAGAAGGAGTAAAACAACTGCAGTAGCAGTTAAGGACTTCTTAGTACCTGCGATGTCAAGAACGTTGTACGAAGAGACGTACAAAGCGTACAGACAGTGGTGTAAAGAAATAAAAATGTATAAGACAGATAAAAAAATTGTGTGATAAACATTAAGCATTATCACAATTAATTTTAAAATCTTTTAAACTTGTTAATTTAGCTATAAATTTGTTGTTGTTATTGATAGTGACAGTTATTTTATTTTACTAATACAATAAAGTGCTACTTTATGAACGCAAAATTGTTCAATAAATAAGACTTTATTGGTCAATCATATATAAATACAATTTTAATACATTTAAGTTAGTTTATACAGTAATTAGTAGGGTGTAAATTACTCTAATTAGTAGGTTGTAAGTTACTCTAATTAGGTAAAAATTTATTTTAAATATACTTTAAAAAAAATAATAGTACACTTAAACTGCTCTTCTAAATTTCTGGGTATATTCGAGTGTCACTTCATGAGATCTTAAATCTGTATAATTTCCTTTGAAAGTCCGTTCATGGGTATGCGCAAAATCCTTGATTTGTATTAGGTTACCCGTAGCCATAAGTCTTACTTTACATCTGTGCTTATTGTCTTGTGTACAACACCAGTTACTTCTTGTATCGTTCCTTAGCTGTAGTTTATATTCATATCCGTCTATGATCATTATTGGATGTTTTCGGCCGGGTGAAAAATGTACTTTACCTAAAACTTTTAAAAAATTATTGTTAAGTAAAAATTTTATAATAACCCAAATTCAAAACTAAACTTTTTAAATAAAAATAAAGTTTAAGACTTGTGAACTTAAGATCAAGCCCCGCCTACGACGATTATTCAGTAAAATCCTTATAGTTCTCTGGTATTAAATAATGACTGACGAATGTTTACCATTGCTTATAAATAAAAATAAAAAAATATAGTTATTAGCAAGGTTATAATTGCAAAGTAAGGGGTTTAGCCTAGGAGAAATTGCCGCGTGAGTACCGAAAACTATTCCACCACAATTTTTTAATACTATTCTCTTTAAATTGCCCTACTGATGAGGTAAATGCATGTTGCATTGGCGCCACCTGGTGCCACATTGTTTAAACCGAAATTGTTTAAACAATTGAAAGAAATTGTTATTTTTTAACCGGATAATTTTTTTATATTCTTTATTTAAATATAAATAAAAATAAAGTCCCATGACTTTTTACGACAAAGTTAATATTTTTGGAGAGATGAATTTTTTGAAATTCAAAAAAGTCAAATTTGGGTACTTTTGACCCATGAAAAATATATATAAAAAGAAAGAATATAAAAAAGAATTATTGTTGATTCTTTACACAAGAGTTAGTAATATCCATAATTGAGATTTGAAAAAAAAATTTTCATACAGGTTTTTTCTACTAGCGTGAGGAAAGCAGCACTTTTCCGCACGCAATTTAGTTTGGAAAGTGTCACTTTTCCGCACTAGTGCGGAAAAGTAAACCCTTGCAAATTTCCCACTTAAACAGGTACTTAAAATGTTTTTAATTCTGAAGTTTGACTTAGTATAATTCTATTATTGGCATAGTATTCTTTTATTTGTACAAATTAGGTGTAAAATCAACGAAATATTCACTAAAAATTAATATTATTTTAAAAACATTGTTTCAAACATCCTGGTATATATTAAACTTGCTAGTCAGATTTTTAGTTTTGACCGGTGCCGGTGTATATTATAAAAGATCAACGTCATTAAAAGTCATCGATAATTAAAAGTGTCTTTAGTACATTCTGATCAGTATCGTCGATTTTGAATAAAAAACGTTTCCCATGGAGTCTTCTGACGAGGAATTACCTGAATCCATTTTCAAACCAGCCGAAATAGCAAATTTAGATTTGTTGCCGTCCAAGTCGAGGCACAGGTACGAGAAAGAATATACAGCATTTACAAGCTGGTGTGGCGAGAAAAAAATCAAAAGTATGAAAGAAGAAGTTTTTATGGCATATTTCGCGGAACTTGCTAAAATATGTTAACCCAATACCTTATGGTCAAGGTATTTCATGTTAAAAAGTGTTATTAAGATCGAAAAGAACATGGATTTAAGCAAATATTTCAAAGTTACATCATTTTTGAAGAAGCAAAATGTGGGATTTAGACCCAAGAAGGCCAAAAGGTAATTGTCTCGAATGTTGACTCCTCTCCGATTTTGACCAAATTTGGTATACAGGGGTTTTTTGGGGCGCTGATTACGAATCTGAAAAAATATTTTTTCAGCAACGTTTCGTTTTCGAGATATTCATGATCAAAGTTGAAAATCAAAGTAACCTCATTTTCACTATACGTCCCCTTCTTTTTGTACACAATTCTTGATTTTTACACCCATGTGGCACACAATATTTTATTAACACCTTTTTAAACCTTGTATTTTTATTTGTTTTACATCCTTTTCCCATTAAATTGCGAACTTTCAAGTTCAAAGGCAACAGCCATATTTGCTAGTGTATACATGGTTGCGGTCACGTTGGGGCGTGTGAAAGTGGATGTTTGCAATTAAATGGCAAAAAGATGTAAATTAATTATAAAAAACAAGTTTTTAAATGATGTTTGTGAAATATTGTGTGCCAATGTAGTGTAAAAATCAAGAATGCTGTGCAAAAAGAAGGGGGAATAGTGTAAATAAGGTTAGTTTGATTTTCAACTTTGATGATGAATATCTCGAAAACAAAACGTTGCCAAAAAAAATTTTCGTAATCAGCGCCCCAAAAAACCCCTGTATACCAAATTTGGTTAAAATCGGGGAGGAGGCAACTTTCGAGACAATTACCGGCCAAAATTTTCTCGAAAGATGAAATAGCAAAATTTATCAATGATGCTCCAAATGATGTCTATCTAGCGATGAAGGTAGCTACAATTTTCGGACTAGCTGGTGCGTGTCGTCGAGAAGAATTGACGAAAATTAGCATTGATGATATTGACGATAAGGGGAATCTTTTAATTTTAAATATTCCAGACTCCAAAAACCATTCTAGCCGAAGTTTTGTCATTTCCGAGGAAATTGAAAATGGAAAATACCTAGCTTTGTATGGAAAGTATTCCAGTTTACGAAAGGCCGAAACACCACACAGAATATTTTTTGTTAATTACAAAAAATTGGCTTGTACTGTCCAGTGCATAGGAATAAATACTTTTGGCAAGATGCTCTCTGAAATAGCTACCTATTTACGTCTTCCAAACCCAGAACTTTACACGGGACATAGCTTTCGCCGTTCCTCAGCTACAATGTTAGCTAATTCTGGTGAAGGCATAACGAATATTAAAAGACTTGGAGTTTGGAAGTCATCATCTGTTGCAGAAGGCTACCTAGAAAGCTCTACAAGTTTCAAAAAGGACTTATCAAACAAAATATTATCCCAAAATTCATCTACCTTTGAACACAGCAAAACGCACTCAAGGCCCATTGTACCGTCTTCTAGCAAGCAACAATGTGTCCCTGTTACCTGTAACGACACCGGCAATCTCCAACCCACAACAACTTGCCTCTGCGATTCATTTGCAAAATGCTACCAACTGTTCTTTTACGATTAATGTTGTTAATAATAATAAGTAGTAATGGTAAAAATAAATATTATCTAATGGTTGTTTAGTTTGATTTTTTCCACACACTCGTAGAAAAAATGTTGTACCTAACACGCACGGAAAGTGTCTTTTCCACCCTTGACGGCTTACCCGAACTTCGCGTCCTTCGTGTAACTGCCGTCACGTGCGAAAAGTATCACTTTCCGCACTTGTTAGGTAGAAAACTATTTTGATTGTTTATTACGTACGCTTACAAGTAAAATAAAGCTCCAATAACTTTTGTAAAATTGATTTCAAAAAAAAATAAATTGTAGATAATTAAATTATTAATAACATTGCTTTCTTTAAAAATTTTAATAAAGTCGCTAGTTTTTAAGATAAAGGATAAATAATGATTCAGGACACAGAGGAGCCGATGCAGCGTATGAGTCAGAGAGACGGAGATACTTAAGATACTTAAGCATACTTGTGAGCGAGCTTAATAAACAATCAAAAAACCTGTATAAACAATAAAAAAAATTAAATCTTAATTAAGGATATTATTAAATATTGTATAAAGACTAAAAAAATATAAAATGATTTATTTTTTTAATATATATTTTTAATGGGTCAAAAGTACTCAAAGTTGAGATTTTTCGACTTTTAAAAGATTCATATCTTTAAAAATATTAACTTTATCGTAAAAAGCTATAGAACCTTTTTTATTCGTATTTTAATAAGGTTTATAGAAAAAAATTGGTGGGTTAAAAAATAACAGTTCTTTGCAATTTTTTAAGCAATTTCGGTTTAAACAATAGGGCACCAGGTGGCGCCATGGCAACATGCATTTATATCATCAGTGGGGCATTTTAAAGTGGATCGTATAAAAAAATTAAGGTGAAATAGTTTTCAGTACTCATGCGCCGATTCCTCATAGAGTAGTTGCAGATGTAATAGGGTGTTGTGGTGTTAATTTTAATATTTTAACAACTCTTAAAATATGGTAATATTTCGGTTAGTTTATATATATTAGTAATTTAAATGTAAACCTTTTTAGTAAATGATACGTCCATAAAAGCTATTTTGATTTATAAAATATAAGGTTTGTTCATAGTATCTACAACTGTAAGCAATAAGAAAATTATTACCAACTACAAAGTTATAACAATTTTTCCTCTTTATTAAATTTAAAATGTTATTGTTAAAATGTGTTTTTGCTGCCTATTTCTTTTGAATTAACAATAGAAATGTATGAATAGTTGTTGAATCGAGTCAAATCGAATATATCTTTGAATCGAATATTCGAGCTATTCGAATAGTTTGAACTATTCGCATACTGCGAACTATTCGAATACTATACTATTCGAAGAGTTCCAACTATTAGATTGATTCAAACTATTTGTATATGATTCAAACTATTCGAATAATACGAAATATTCGAATAATTCGAACTCTTCGAATAATTCGAACAATTTTAATTTAGTATTTTTTTAAATAATTGATTGTATAAGCTTATTATAAGAGTCGTAGTAGCTATTAAAAAAATGCAAACGAAACGCATAACTTTCGATTTAAAATTACGTCTTTAATTAACAAAGTACAGTATTTTCCATAAAACTCATTTTAAGACAAAGACTGATCTTAAAGGTTAATAATCAGAAAAAGAAACGTTGGCAAAACTAATTTATTATATTTCAGTATGTTATGAGTAACCACCACAACAACTTTCCAATATTGTGAATTCATATTAATGAGCTGTATTCAAATACACTGGGCATTTCATATTATCACAAACCTTTCAAAATTGCCGACAAAACCAATTTCTTGTTCTAAATGATAAAAAAAACTTTTCGATTCAGGTATTTCAATTATTTAAAAGATTAAAATCATTAAAATAGTTAGATATTCGAATAGTTCAAACTATTCGAATAGTTCAAACTAATCGAATGATTCTAATAATTTAAAGCATTCGAATCAAATAATTCGTATTCAAGTCGCCTCGAATAATTCGACAATTCGAATATTTGCACACCCCTAATTAACAATGATTCTTTATAAATAATATAAAAAAATATGATATGGATAGTGCGTTTATAATAAAAATAGATAGAAAGTAATCTTCTTTAAGTAATATCGATTGTTTTAAATCAACTTGATTTAAACACTGATCCCTTATTTGATAGTGTCTCCAAACAAACAGAAGCAGAAAAGCAAAGATGTGTTATTTTATGTAGAAGCAAAAGCTTAACTATTTTGTACTAAAAAAAGTGAAAGAAGTCGAAGTCGGTGTAGGAAGATTTAAAGCGCTTAGTAAAGTTTTGTCAGTAGTAGCTACAACAAAGCCGTACCAACGACTTGATAGGCCATTCATCTCGTAATTTTTATGTGACGTCACATAATGCATACATAAAATTGACATTTAACTACAACAAGAGCGCTTGGCTGGAGTCAAGTCGGCGTTCCTATTCCTATCAAAATAAAGTAATAACAAATCCTTGAGTAAAGAAACAGATCTGTTTCTTTACTCAATTTCGACTTCTTATGGTTTAAAAATACTACTAGTTAAAAAAAACCATTCTGATAGACCAAAAAGCAAACAGTTGAAATAAATAGCTAAATTTTAAATTATTGTCCTCGTTTCCTGGCTATATTGAAGTTTGCAAAGGGATAAAAAACACGAATCAATCTTTGCATTAACATAAACCCTATTTTTACATTAAATTAAAAGATTACTTTAATATCACAGAACAAGAAAAAACGAACTAGAGTGGTAAAAAGTTGTCATTAAGTTACATTCCTATTGGACATTGGTCCAGTAACTGAAGACCTGAAAGTACCCAAAGCTGTAAATGAATCTGTACAGTTTTCATTTGTGGCTCAATTCTTAGGTCTTCGCAAATGCTTTTGAGCGAGAAAAAGTTTATCACGATTCCGACGTGGTAACCCGTTAAAAATGGCCCCCCAAAGTCCCAAAAATTAGTTTCCCGCGAATATCTGCCAAAATATGGGAATTAGAGAATTTTTGTTTAGACAAAAAATGAAGATCATTTCAAAATCTACAAAAATAATTTTAACCATTTTTTTGCAACACCAATATTTTTCGCAAAAACGGCCGTCGAAAAATCCGGGATAAAAAATGTCAATAAATTAATAAGATACTCACAAAATATCGTGAAAAATAACTTTGACCCCTTTTTTAATATTCTAAAAAAATCGGAATGGACCCAAACTCATATGCAATGATAGGTACGGGTTTTCCCATGCCGATAAACTTTGAATAATTAAAAATTGTATATTATTGTCGGAGTAATGGAACAATTGGTCCGCCCGCTTATCAGTGAATACGTGAAGATAGCGGCATTCTAGCGATAGAGCAGTAGCTAAAGTCAGGGGACTTTTGGGTCCCGATCTTCAATTTTTGTTTAAACAAAATTTTTCCAATTTGCATATTTTGGCAGATATTAGGGGGAAACCCATTTTTGGGGCTTTAAGGGGCCATTTTCAGCCCTTGTGCATCTGTTAATGTTGATAAACTTTTTTCGCTCGAAAGCATTCCCAAAGACCTAAGAATTGCGCCACAAGGGAGAACTGTACAGATTTATTGACAGCTTTGTCCCTTCATTTACTGGACTACATGGCAAAACTAATTCAACAAAACTATTAACTCCTAAACTTTGCACGCTACTTTGACTTTAAAGGTTTATTTGCCTATATTACTATTATAGTACTATATTTAATTAAATAAAAATTGCATTTTTAAGAATAATACGTAATTGTTATAATTTTTTTATTGGGTATTGTAAGTTTGGTTTTCTGATGGTTGTTTTTTTAATTTAAAGCAAAAAATAAACAATAAGAATATAAGACGTGGTATTCTATCGAAAAAAAAAGTATTTGTAAATAAATAAGTCAATATAATGACATTTATTAAAAAAAGGCACTATTCCCTTTATAATAACTTATATTTGCAATCTGGTATTTTAGTTGGTCCAGACTTCCATTGTATGAGGGCGCGTGATTATGGGCAATGGCTTTTATTGAAACTGTGTTTCCATACGTTATTAAGTTAACTTTACACTTAGTTTTTCTATTATATTTACAGTACCAGTAGGTTTTCGTCGGAGCATTCTTTTCCCCTGTAGTTTTCATAAAACTATATTCAAATCGGTCAATAATTAGGGTCGGAAATTTTTTTCCTGGAAGCGGGTGAAAATAAATGGTACCTAAAATATTAATTAATTATTATTTTTAATAGGGTTTCCTTAAAATATAGCTTTATTCCATCATAAGTGGCTACTCACGTACAATTGTATTTGTTATTACTTACTGTAACAATTAAATACAGCTATTATTAATATAATATTAATTATTATCATAAGTATAATATTTAAACACAACTTAATAAAAAAACAAATTTAATATCGTATTTTAAAATCACAATTTAAAAAAAACATTGTACACAATATTCTATTTGTATCAATTGTTAGGTATATGATTCACTAATTTATCTAAGGCCGCTTGTATCATGTCGTGTCAATACATAGTTTAAACCAAGGTTTACCTACTACTTTAGAAACCACACCTGCTATAGTATTTTTGTCATTAATAAATTTAAAAACTTTTATTATAAAGAGTTGGTCAGAAAGCACAGGAGGAACACAAATATTTTTAAATGTTCATTTAACAAAGTTTTATTATTCAATAAATAATTTTAAAAACCAGTTTAGAAAGCTTTAGAGATAAACTTATATTATTAATAAATACTTTAGTTAGCAAACATAGAGAACGTTAAGGGGATATAGATTATTTAATAATAATATTATATTTTAAAATTCCTAAAGCAAAATAAAATTAGGTAAGTGGGCTCTGATTTAGAAATAAATATGACTTACTGCTTAATAGTGATCACGTAAACAACTTAATGTGATATTCGAAAATGATTTCATACTTTTCGAATCACTTTTTAAAGTTGGCTCTGTTTTTTATATATTTTACAGCTATTAAATGGCCTCTCTGTAATTATTTTTTAAAAATTGAGAAAAAAATTTCAAATGACCAAATTTGCAATGCACTATTTTTAATACAAAGAGTAAATTTAGATATTTTAATCATCAAAATATATTTAGGTATGACATTATACAGGGCGTCCCAGAAGTAATGGGACACAGAGCAACAGCAGATTCCTTAGGTCGAAATAATGCAATTAACGTAAAATAGCCTTATCACAAAGTTGATAATAACTAAGATACAGGGTGTCAAACTTTAAATTTTGTTTTCGTTTTTTCCTGATAATTTCTTAATCAAATGACATAGCGGTACAAAATTTGGGATTTGGGGGATCTTTGAGGCGAGAAATTTAAATTTGTCTATACTTTTTATCTCGCTAATAGAGGGCGCCAGCTACGGCCTACCCCATTTGTTTTAGATGGCATAACTTTTTTTAAGCATTGTATATTGACCTGTTTATTAAAAAAGAAGTAACTTAATTCCCGGTGCGTCAACGTCAGCCTTAAAGGTCGCTGGGGATTTGGAGGTTTTTGAGGGTGATTTTGGAGGGGTTAGAGAGGTTTTTTCGGTTTTGGGCCCCTTGAGACTTTTGATTAGCGTGTTGAAAACTATTACTTTGCAAAGTTTAAAAACAATTGGTCAAAAAACATTTTCCATAGAAAAATTGCGGTGTCCTTTAAAGTGCGTTTATCTTGAAAACAGTTGCTCCCAGAGACCTAAATGAGGTATACTTACATTTTTGACGCAGCGGGAATTAAGTTACTTCTTTTTAATAAACAGGTCAATATACAATGCTTAAAAAAATTTATGCCATCTAAAACAAGTGGGGTAGGCCGTAGCTGGCGCCCTCTATTAGCCAGATAAAAAGTATGGACAAATTTAAATTTCTCGCCTCAAAGAACCCCCAAATCCCAAATTTTGTACCGCTATGTCATTTAGTTAAGAAATTATTAGGAAAAAACGAAAACAAAATTTAAAGTTTGACATCCTGTATCTTATTTATTATCAACTTTGTGATAAGGCAATTTTACGTTAATTGCATTATTTCGACCTAAGGAATCTGCTGTTGCTCTGTGTCCCATTACTTCTGGGACACCCTGTATATATTTTCGTATATTAGTCCAGGTAATTTGTGTGCTCTCATGCTGTTGTTTTTATGAAAATAATTATATATATATATATATATATATATATATATATATATATATATATATATATATATATATATATATATATATATATATATATATATATATATATATATATATATATATATATATATATATATATATATATATATATATATATATATATATATGTAAACAGGTACGTCAAAAATGACAAATGCATTGTTTGTCAAACCTGATAATTTCAAATTTAGTTTTTGTTAATCGTTATTAAGTAATTTTAAATTATGTCTTATTCTACCACCAAGGCATACGATATGCTCGCAGTTTATTATAAACTTTCTCAAAATGCCTCTATTGCTGCAAGACAATATGCCATAAGCATAGGATACCCCGAAAGACGACATTTTAATAAAAAAAAAGTGTTTAGACGTTTGGCAACTTAAAAGAAACTGGAAATGTGCATTCTATTCCAGCACAATGAAGATATAATTAGCCAGAGCCAGTAGTAATAAATTATCTAATATTTTTCACAAGCCGTGTAATAATAAATGCTGTTATTAAATTAATAATAAACTTATAATAAGGATATTATTTAATATTCGTAGAAAAACAAAAGGTTTTTGTTATCATCCATGTTCGGTTTTGAACTTTCCACACCTGTATATTAAAAAATGTATTTTTATTAAAAATATCTATTTTTTTTTTTTTTTAATTATTGAGAAGAGTCTAAAATTGACGATAGATATTTTGAATCACGTTAAATAAGGTAAATTAAAGCCCAAAACAAAACACTTTATTAAATAAAGATAATTTTTATTTTAATTATGTTAATTACAAAGTAATTTAATAATAACAAAGTAAATACAAAATAAACCAACATCAAGTTTAAATAAATTTCTCTGATGTAACTTTTATATTTACAACTCGGGATTTTAAATTCAAAAAATCGCCCTTATAAGTTGGGGCATGATTGTGTCCTTCGGCTTTAACAAGAATACATTTTCCAGAAGACTGCAATCTGGCTCTACATCTTAACTTATTTTTTTGAGTACAAATCCAAATAGTTTTGTTTGACGAAGCAGCTTGTAGTAAATTAAATTCATATTTATTCATAATAATTTTTGGATATTTTCTCCCCAATTTAAAGTATATAATACCTAAAAGTAAGTATATTAAAAATAAAGAAGTACCCTTTTTACCCTTTAGGAAAGCTTTTTACTTGTAGATAAAACATTTGTAAGAAGATATCGTCAATCCTAAGTAAAGCTAAAAATAATATGCTTAAAAGTTGTGGTAACTGTTTTAAGCTGTTTAAATATAAGACTACTTGTCCTTTCGTGGTGTTAAAAATCTAGGTGTATGACATACAGGGTCTTTGATTATATTTACTTGGCTTCTGGAGCCTTCATTTTTGAAGACAGAAAAAAAGTTTCATATAAAAATTGTAGGTTCTTTTTCATATTATCTTTTGAAATTCTCAGTAAAAAAATATCGCAATAAAAAAGTGGAAAAATATAGGCAACTTTAACTTTTTTAAATGGAACACCCTGTACATTATGCGCACAATAAAGATTTTCTGATTTCAAATATATATATATATATATATATATATATATATATATATATATATATATATATATATATATATATATATATATATATATATATATATGATATTTGGATGAATCATTTTTGAGATATTTAGGCTAAAAATATAAATTTAAAAAAAAATCATATTAGTATCAAGAAAGCTATGAAAACAATAAAATTGTTTTAATAAATTTGACGTATTGATATTGTAAAAAGTTGAAATTTATCATTTTAACTATTAAAAGTAGTTTGTATTGCTTTTTGTCGATGGGCTATTCAGAAGAACAAAAAATCGCTATTATGCGTCTTTTTTATTTGTAACAATAATAATGTGACGACAGTGGAAAGGGAATATTACTTATTATATCCTTAACAACGGGTACCATCTATAGATGCTATTAAATACATAGTAAGAAAGTTTTTTGAACGAAAAAGCTTTAAAATAAAGAAAAGCACTGCAGCACGAAATGAAAACAAAGTTTTGGATATCCTCATTTTTTTAGGATAATTATTATACTTTTTCTATTAGACTAGCACTAACTACTTTTAATAACTTTAGAAAATCCTGAAATAACAATCTCGGGTGCGGCATTTGAACTAAATAAAACAGATTATAAAACCTTAAAATTTTACAAATTTTATCCTTATAAATTTATGTCCGTTCAGAATCTTCCTGAACAAAACCTGCAGGACCGACCTAAATATGCAGAGGAAATAGCTGGGTTTATGCAGCAGGATCCAAAGTTTTTAAATAAAATTCTATTCACCGACAAGTCTTCCTTTACTTTAGTAGAAATGTTTAATCACAAAAATAAACATTATTGTTCCAGAGAAAATCCCCCGGGCCAAATTCAGCAGCATACCAATTTTATTGTTTCCATGGCTTTCTTGATACTAATATAAAACTTTTTTGTAATTTATTAATAATTTAACCTAAAATATCTCAAAAATGGTTCATCCAAATATCATCAATGTATATATATATATATATATATATAATAAAATATCTTTTTGTAGAAGACAAGATTTTTTTTTTAAGTTGCCTATATTTTTTTATTTTTTTATTGCAAAATTTTTTTACTGATAATTTCAAAAGATAATATGGAAAAAATCCTACAATTTTTATATAAAATATTTTTTTCTGACTTCAATAATAAAGGCCTCAGAAGCCACGTAAATATAATCAAACACCCTGTTGTACATGCATGCAAAGTTGGAAATAAGCAAAGCTCTAGAATATAATACAAAATTACATGTCACTTAAAAAAAAAACAAAGTATTAGGGCTTAAGCAAAAAACCCATCAGAATATTACACGAACGTATTTTAAGGAACTTTATTAAAAAATAAAAAAAATATAAGAGTAAACGACAAAACTTTTAAATATAAAAATAATACTTTGATGGGTATTATAATAAAATCTGTTTATGCTAAAATTCAGTGATTTATTCTAGTAACTTTTTCGTTGTGGGTAGGCTGCATGAATTTAATAAGTGAAAAATGTTCTTTCAATTTAAAACAAAAATAAAGATCTTTCGCAAATTTTGGCAATATAAATGAATTACTAAATGCTAAAATAAACTTCATTTAAAAGAATAAGAGGCCTCACATTTAGCTAAAATCCCGGAAATACGAATTTAAGTATTTTGTTTAAAACAAAGTTGAGAGTATGAACACAAAATTTTGCATATTATATTATTTATTTTAATCTTCCATAAGTTTAAGTAATACAAATGAATTGCTAAAGGCTAAAATAAACTTCATTGGAAAGATTATTATGCCTCACATTTAGCTAAAATCATCGGAAGAGCGAATGTAAGTATTTTGTTTGAAAGTAAGCTAGAAACTATATGAACACAAGATTTCGGATATTATATTATTTTTTAAACTTCCGTAATTTTAGGCAATATAAATGAGTTATCAAAGGTTAAAATAAACTTTATTGGAAAGAGAAGTATACCTTAAATTAAGCTAAAATCACCGAAAATAACTATTTAAGTATTTTAATTGAAATTGAGTTAGGAACTATAGAACACAAAATTTAGGATATTATACAGTAAAACTTGTCTATAAAGGCCACCATAAAATTAAAAATAATTGGCCTTTATAGAAGGGTGACCAGTATTTCTAGGTAACAGTTGTTCAACCATTCAAGGCTACATAATTTTCCACTTATAAATTGCTTGCTGCCTCAAATGTTTTTTATTTAATTAACGGTCAAGATATTGGAACATTTTACCTCTTGTTTTGGAAAATCAATTGTAAAAGACCTGATCTACTGCAAATTCTCCCGACTTCGGAATTACCTCTATTATTATAAATTAACACTTTCTAACATTCGTTTTTGTTCAGCTTTATTTCTGATGATATTATTTATATGGGATTTTCCAACCGCAAACTTTTTAGCCACTTTTCGCAAACACAAAGCGTTCTCTTCACTTTCCGCGATAACATCAATTTTTTCTTTAGTGACAAACCTTTTCGTTTTAAGGACATGATTAAACACTTTTTGATTTCAAACACGATAACTTTATTCTTTTCAATTTAAGAAACAACTAAATATATGATGTGAAGATAATCTCCCTAAGCCATTGCTATTTGAACCTGGCCATAAATATTATTGTTGGGTATTTTCACCTTTAAAATTTGCAGAATACAATCATAAAATAATGAAATAAAAATGAGCCCCAAAAAATTCCGGTCAATATAAAAAGTTAATTTACCTGAAATAGGTTATAACAATTGAGATTTGTCTGGCCGTGGCTGTTTTATAAGGGTGCCCATTAGCTAAGGGTATTTATATATGAAATTTCCTATACAGTAGATTTTTGTTAGCTTAAAAGTGGCCAATAACACAGGTGGCCAATATAAAAGTGTGACCGTTAACACAAGTTTTACTGTATTATATCTTTTAATTTTTTGTAAGTTTTAGTAATATAAATGAGTTAATAAGAGCTAAAATAAATTGTAAGCTGCTTCTACACACTGATTTTGAACTTTAACCTGTTTTCTAAAACTAACTTCTTTACTTGCGTTTTTATAACACTTGCATTTATCATTACCAAATCTGGACATTTTTTCCACTCAAGAAATAAAAAAAAACTTTACACAATTCGGCCTTCTCTGCAAATAACTAGGACGGAAATGTCAAATTGACAGAACTTAATTTATAGGAAATATCTTTTGTCATTTCCGCTCATTTAAGGTTTGACGTTACTGCATCTGTTTGACAACTGTCATAGTAAGTTTTATTTTTAAATAAATTAATTGACAAAGATGTAATTTGTTTTAATAAATACCCCACGTTTTAAAATTAATTTCCGGTAAATTTTTTTCTCGGTTTCACCCATGTTTTTGTCCTCTTCGACTCGGGATAATTTTCTCAACAAAAACATTCGTGACCTTGAAAAAAATTTACCTGCAATAATTTTAACACTAGGGGTATTACAAGTGAAAAATTATTATATTTATTTTGGGATAAAAACCACTTTGTTTAAAATTGATTAGGGTAAGCTTTATAAGTTTTAATTAGTAAAATATGTCTTAACGTATTTTTTACGAAAGAGGTATAAGATTTATAATTGAAATAAATAAAACAAATGTAGTTTAAACATAGGTTTGGCGAATAGATTTAGGTTCGTGCCGATAAATCTAATTTTTAACAAGTGTATTAGGTATGCAGATATTTTATTTAAAACAGTTCAATATTTTTAATAGTCATAAAATCTTCCCTTGTATTTAATAACTATTAATTTAGCACAAACACACACTACAGTTTAGATCGACCCTTGTGGGACAAAACTAAGTTATGCTAGGATAACAAAAATGTTTTTAATTATTTTTTTTTCATTTGTAAATAAATTGCTAACGTTAATGCACTGAAAAAAATTATTTTATATTTTATACTAGTTAAAATATGGCGACCAATATGTTTTTAATATTTTTTTAATTTATTAATTATTTTCTAACGTTAGTGAACTAATCACAACTAACCAAAATTTTAGAGATCCTTTATAAAAAGAAATATAAACAGCAACTTTATTAATTTTGTTTGTTTTTTACTTCTATGTTTTGAAAATTATTTTTTTGGTGTGAAATTTAAAAACTATTATGAAAATTGTGTTGCTTATGGTTTAAATATTAGGAAACTATATGTGCTGTTATATCCCAGGTTGGCTAAAATTCACAAATATTTTTTTAATGTATTTAAAAAGTCAAAAGAGCTATTAAAAAAAGGACATATCCTAATAATGAACCGAAATTAATGGGCTGTGCCTCGTAACCTTATGAATTATAACAAAATTATGGTTAAAAATTGTATGTTCAGCAAATATAATATAGCAGAAAAGTACTCTAATATCTTAATTGTTAAATTTTTACAGGTATAAAAGTCCTACACGAAAAAAGTTTGTTTAAAAATAATAAATGATACTTTATATTTTTTAATTAAAATCTATGTTTAGAAGTCGCCGCCAAATATTAGGACCCTTATCATAAATAAATATTAGCATTAGGTATTGGTGGCAAAAATATTATACATGTCAATTTTAAAATATATTTCTTCGTAATAATCAATAAAGATAGGTTCTGTCAAAAATTGGCAAAAATATGACATCTATTTCAGCAGTCAACAACTGACGCAGGTAAAATATATGACAGGTATCAACTATACAAAAAAGTGTCAAAAAGTTTTATAAAATACCACATTTAATACATTTAAATGATAGCTATACTCCTAATCATGTAAAATCATTACTAAATTTTTAAAAATCATCATCAAATTCAATTTATATGAATAAACCATATAACCAACTTGTGACCTTAAAGTTTCACATCCTCCTTTGTGATTGTGTGCCATAGATTAAAAAGACCTTATTTTTAGTGAAGTAAAGCCTAACCTTTCATCTATTGGAGTCTGCCTGTGTACAGGGTCTTTTCTTATAATTAAACAGTTCTGCTTGCTTTATTATACAAGATAAAAAAAAACTTTTAATACAAAACTGGTAGGGTTTCTCCTAAACCACGAGGAAAGATAGTTGACACATATAAAGGGTAAACCACAAACATCTGGTGAACCAAACTAACGATTTTTTAAATGGACCATCCTGTATTTTATGTTCCAGGTTGAAAGCGTTAAAATCCATTTTTTAAATATATATTATTTAGCTATATGTGTTTCAGTAGTTTTTAATATATTTAGTATTAAACCCAAGAACAAAATTTCTTCCGATTCTAAAATATATCGCATTAGCCATGAATCTAGGAAAACATGCAAACAAACAAGTAATCGGTTGTCAAATAATTTATAATTTGCTAACATAATATAAATAACAATATTGTTATAAATTCTCTATTTGACTACAGTTGTTATTAATGCATTTATTATAATCATTATCTAATTTGCGGATAGAGTTAACCATAAAAGGCGATTTCTTTTGGTTCAAAGTATTTATAGCGTTTGTAATTTTAGTTATTAAGTCTTTCAATGTTATACTTTTTTCTTTACTTCGTTTTTAAAAAGCCCCCTAAAAATGCATCTAGAGGTGTTAACTGTTTAATGGCCATTTAATTTCTCCATTCTTGCCAATAGCGGATAGCGGTTGTTTAAAAAAATTACGGACAGGAACTACATTATGGGGCGGTGCCCCGTCTTGCTGCCATATTATCTCATAATATTGTCGAAGAGGTAAATCGTCCAAAAGATTTTCAATGATCTTTCTCAAGGAAATGCAAATATCTTTTACCAAAATTGGGCCGATTACTGTATCATTAAAAATTTCGCACCAAACGCTAATAGATCTACGGCCTTGAAATTGGATTTCCCTAGATCCATGGTGGTTTGCAAAAGCCCATATATGACTTTTTTTCTGTTAAAGAGTCCTGCCGTAGGAAAGGATGCCTTATCGCTTCATAAAATCTTTTTAAAAAGATCGTTGTCATTAATTTTTAATTGGAACATCTACCGACAAAAGCCTTCTCTACGAACTTTTTGGTTTTCATTTATTTTTTGGACTGGCAACATTTTGTAGGGGTGATATTTATACTTGCGTAGTGTTACATTGATTTTTTTGGCCGTTTTATTAAACTTCTTGGCGGTATCAGCGATCGAAAAAGTCGGTTTTCAACGACCAAGAGATAAATAAAATTTATTTAAAAAAATGTACATCTTTACCTTCAAAATATAAGAGAATTTCTAGTTCAATATTTTCATTATTTTAAACAGTTCGTTTTTTCCTTTAGACATTTTTACGTTGTCAAAATTTCTTTCTACGTAATCAAAAGTGCTCCTTGACGGAAAAGGTTTACCCGGGTGTAAATTTTGATAGTCTTTCCTTGCTAATATTTTTGTAAAATAAATAAACTATTTCACACTTTTCTTCAGTGTAAACCATTTTATGGACATTAACTTGCAAAAAAACTGTTATTATTTGACAACAGATTACTTGTTTGTTTGCATGTTTTCTTAGATTCATGGCTAATGCGATATATTTTATAATGGAAGAAAATTGACACGGAGTTAGATTATGAGTAGGAGACATCAGCTAAAAAAGGATCTTAAGAAACTTCCTCCCCCTTTTAAAGTAGTAGAATGAGGTATGTAAAAGTTTATATAGAACTTCGTCATTTCTCGACTTAGAACTTGAAACTTGTAACTTATAAAAAAAATTCACAACATTATTATTTTAAAACACATCAAAACTACGACCTTATTCAAGATTAGAAAAAAATTAACCATTTTTCGTTAACATATACAAATTCTACAAGGCGTCATACTAAAAACATAGTTTCGTTTTTTATCGGCTTGGTTAACCCCAAGAGCTAAAAAATAATAAAAATAAGAAAACAAAAAGTACTTTTTAGGCATCTAATAAAAATTTTAAAAATGCCTACTTGGAAAAATTTTGTTTTTACAAAATAGGACTGTCCATTTGTTTTATTAGGAAAAACGGGTTGGCGGTTTGATTCAAAACACGACAGCATGGCTGCAGAGAAAAAGCAAAACGCATTATTTACTGGATCAAATTACTGTGCCTTTTTCCTCTCTTATAAAAAAATATTTTTGCTTTTTAAATAGCTGTTCTTGTTAAAATCAAATAACTAGAACTTAACAAAAAAGGATGGATATAGTAAATGAAGTTACCTATTTTTACTATAAATCTAATTTTATTAGTAAGAGCCGTTTTCTATAAAAATAAAAAATTAAAGTTTAACTCTCATTTTTTATCTATATACAAAACCACATTTAAATATCATATTAATTTACCATGTTAGGAAAAAAAAAATACAAAATAATATTAGTAGTAGTGTATAGAAGTATTGTACTGGACATTTAGAAGAATGAATTTATATATACAAAGACATATATAGTAACTAAGCTCTAGGTAATTGTTTGGAAGTATAACTAATATTAACAATTTGTGATTTCAGATTTTTATAATTTCCTTTATAAGTTGGTAGGTGATTGTGATCAATAGCTTTAACCATAATATTATTTCCATAGGATTGAAGTCTTACTTTACACTTGTTAATGTCTTGAGTACAATTCCAAAATGTTTTTGTAGTGGATGACTGGGTGGGTCTCATTCTGTATTCATATTTATTTAAAATTATTTTTGGGTGTTTTCTACCCAAAGTAAAATAAATTACACCTAAAACAAAATTAATTGTCATGAAACGAAGGATATTAAAGCAAATATACCTAGGAATTTACATACTGCTAACGTCTAAGACATACCTTGGACTTTCACTATGTTCATATCTTTTTACCCACACTGCTCTCTTAACCGATTAACTATTACCACTAAAGCCGTAAAACTATCTAAAGAAGTAAGACATATCCTTTCTTATGTTGTAGAAAATCCATTTTTGAGACAACACTTCAGTTTATTGATATAATTAGCAATACATGAATAGAAAAGTTCATTAATTCCCAAATCTTAAAGTATCTGGAAAAACATAAGATCTTACATGATAGACAATATTGATTCCGTCACAGTAGATCCACAGCTGATCTTCTTTCCTTTGTCTCACACAACTGGAACAAGTCCCTTGAGTTTCTTGGTGAATCCCAGATCGTTGCTCTTGACATAACCAAAGCTTTCGATCAGGTCTGGCATGATGGGCTTCTTAACAAGCTTCCTTCTTACGGTCTTCCACCTAAGCTTTGCTCTTGGCTTTCCAGTTTCCTTTCTAATCGACGTATATCAGTTAGTGTAGCTGGTCATTCCTCCAGCTTCTACCAAATTAATGCTGGGGTGCCCCATGGCTCAGTGCTGGCACCCACGCTGTTTCTTCTACACATTAACGATCTTATCTCTTCCACAATCAATCCCATTCATAGTTTTGCTGACGATAGTACCCTCCACTCTAGTATTCAATTTCTTAAGCCACCGTGTAATCCTGATTTCGAAAACAAGCGCAGGTCAATGCAGATATCTCTTTCACAAGACCTCAAACTTATCTTGGATTGGGGCGCCAAAAATCTTGTTCAGTTTAATGCCTCGAAAGCACAGTCATGTTCGCTGTCGCGAAAAAAGTCTGCAAATGCACATCCCTTACATATGAGCGGCCAAGTTCTGCAGAACAAAGAGTCGTTTAATCTTGTCGGCGTTACTTTTGAGAATAACCTCAACTGGCACAAACACATTTTATCCATAGCTTCGGCAGCTTCAAAAAAGATTGGATTTCTCTTCCGAGCCAGAAAATATTTCTCTTCTTCCAATTTGTACACCCTGTATGTATCCCAAATCAGACCCTCTTTAGAATATTGTTCTCATGTCTGGGGAATGGCGTCCCCTACAACACTTAGCATTCTGGACTCCATTCAAAGAAGA
Source organism: Listronotus oregonensis (assembly GCA_019359885.1). NCBI lineage: Eukaryota > Metazoa > Arthropoda > Insecta > Coleoptera > Curculionidae > Listronotus > Listronotus oregonensis. Next base: position 140,397 of record JAHBCN010000281.1, read on the forward strand.
GCCGTTCGTCTTATTAATGATCCAACGCTCACAGAAAGGCTTCCTCTTCTTGCCCACCGTCGAGCTGTAGGAGATCTGTCGCTCTTCTGTAGGTATTTTCACGGTTTCTGCTCAGAGGAGTTGGCCAGTATAATTCCTTCTCTGGCAGCTCCCAACAGAGCAACACGTTGTGCAACTTTTATGCATCCTTTTACAGTTCAGTTAGAGAGGCCCCGAACTGCCCGCTTTCTTCGTTCCTTTATCCCTAGAGTGTCAAGACTATGGAACCTGCTGCCCGCAGAAGTTTTTCCTTCTCCTCCCAATCTCCAAAAATTTAAGTCCCGTGTGAACAAACTCCCTTTCACCACACTGAAGACACCCACGGTACGTTAGTACTTAGGCATCAGCCTTCGTGGACTGTCCCAAGATAAAAAAAAAATAGTGGAAAGTTAAAAAAAAAGTATTTTTTCTATTTTACGTTGCTATCAATACCTTTGGCAGCATGCCGAAAGCTATAGCTACCTTTTTAAGTTTGCCACACCCAAAATTATATACCGGACACTGTTTCCATCGTTTATCAAACATCCCTGTTGGTAGATTCTGGGGCAGTCTTATTGACTGTCAAGCTCCATGGTGGATGGAGAAGCAACAGAGTGGCTGAAGGTTATATTAATACCTCTTAAAAAAAAATGCTGCGAAAAAATTTTGGGTGCGAAACCTACAAGCTGCTACAGTTTCTGTACCTCGCCCTCGGCTGGAGTAGCTAATGCCGATTCCTCAGGCATCAACCCAACAAGTTTAACCATTCAGAATATGTCTAAGGTTGCCTTTGGTGTAAATTTTACTTTCAATATTTATAATAATTAATTTTAAAATACAAATTGTATTGTATAATAATATTAAGAAAAAGTAATAAAAAATTTGTTAAAAAAAATACTGGTTTTGTCAAAATGGGTTATGTATTAAGCATTTACCGCACTAGCGCGGTAATAAGACTTATTATGCAGTGCAAATATGCTAAAATGAGATACATAATAATCACTTATCTTGCAGGTCGTAGATAAAAAGTACTAACGTGTGTGTTGTTGTAAAACACGTGGCAAATTAGTTATACCAAAAGCTATTGGTATGATGGGTTAAAGGTAACACAAATAAAATTTTATGTGAAGCAGTGTATTGATAAACCTAGAAACCGGCCGATGGTATAAAATAGGGGTACTGAGTATGGGTTATTCAAACATACAGTTTGTCGTGTATATAAAAAAAACCGGTTGGTTTAAAAGAAATCTGCTTTAAAATTACAACCTAATATTCTTGTAACTTCTGCAACGTATATGCCACCTTCAAAAAAATCAAAAATAAATTGAATAATAACAGTTTATTAGGAGCAAAAAATAACCATCTAGGTTTTAAATATATTTTTTTTAAACATAGAAATACAGCGTTTAATAATAATATGTTAAATAAGAAAGAAGGCTATCAGTAAAAATAGACATTTAAAATTTAAAAAACAAGGATATTATATATCAGTTTAAGTATAAGTTAAATCTCTCAGAAGTGTATTTTATATTTACGACCTGGGATTGAAGGTTTTTAAAATTACCCATATATGTCGGACCATGATTGTGTTGTATAGCTTTAATACATATGGATTTTCCATATGACAGTAACCTAACTTTACACTTAGACCTGTTCTCTTGGGTACAAATCCATAGAGTTCTGGCTGTTGCCTGTGAATTCCGTCTCATTTTATATTCATAATTGTTTAGAATAATTTTCGGATTTATTCGCCCCAGAGTAAAATAAATAATACCTAAAATTTTTTTAAAGTTATTAAAATTGTCAAGCAGGTATAAAACAAATAATGGGTCTATAAGTATATATTTTAGATTTTCTTTTATTTTAAGGAATATTTTAGGATAATGTGAAAAGCACCTTTTTGCAAAAACGGTGTAAAATTTTACCTATATCAGTTACAAATTATTGTATATTTAAGACCATAATTGGAACACTATTTAAATTGTAACATATGACAAAATGGGCAGTAGATGTACTGATTGTCGATACATCAAAGAAAAACGCGGTTTGTCCTCGGACAGGTGTAGCATTTAGATTTTATGTATTATCTTTTCCATAAACAATATATGTATTAAAATTAAAATATGGATTTTACTAATAATAATATTATATATATATATATATATATATATATATATATATATATATATATATATATATATATATAAAATATATATATATATATATATATATATATATACTATATATAATGGGCGTATTCAGACCTGGGTATGGGGGGGGCAGCATAAATGCTAACCTTGGTAGCCTTTGACTTAGGTCCCTGGATCTGAAGTGATTGAGTTTAAATCGTCAAGCTGATTGTTTTCATTTTTTTTACTTGGGACAGTCCACGAAGGCTAAGGCCTAAGTACTAACGTACCGTGGATGTCTGAAGTGTGGTAATAGGGACTGTATTGACACGAGACTTAAATATTTGGAGATTTGGGAAAAAGGGAAAAACTTCTGCGGGTAGCTGGTTCCACAATCTGGACACTCTAAGGGTGAAGAAGCGAACAAAGTGGGAAGTTTGAAATCTCTCAAGTTGGACTGTAAAAGGATGCATTAAAGTGACTCTTCGCAGCAGAAGCCGTGAAAATACCTACAAAAGAGGGAAAAATCCCCTACAGCTCGTCGATGGGCTGTAAGTGTGGGATCATTGATAAGACGAACGTTCTTCTCCAAATGTAGTCAAGAATGCTAAGTGTTGTAGGAGACGCTATTCCCCAGACGTGGGAACAATATTCCAATATTCTAAAGAGGGTCTGATCTGGGATACATACAGAGTATACAGATTAGAAGGAGAAAAGTACTTTCTGGCTCGACTTTTTCCGCGATAGCGAACATGGCTGTGTTTTGGAGGCATTAAAGTGGTCAAGATTTTTGGCTCCCCATTCCAAGATTACGTACTTAAAGGTCTTGTAAAAGAGATATTTGCATTAACCCGCGTGGAGGGTACTATCGTCAGCAAAACTATGGATAGGATTGGTTGTGGAAGAGAGAAGATCGTTAATGTGAAGAAGGAGTTGGTGCCAGTACTGAGCCTGGGGCACCCCAGCATTAATTGGATAAAAGCTGGAAGTAGGGCAGGTGGCAAAGAGATCTTTCAGACCACCCCAGTCCGCCGAATTATAGTGCCAGACAGTGCGTGGAAGTGTACATTCAGTTGCCTTCGAATGATTGGAGTATGATACAGTGACCAAGCCATGATCTGAGCGACCAAGGGGAGCATTTACAAATGCTTGGTAGAGTTTAGGATTAGAAGTAAAAAAAAAGATCCAGGAGTTAGAATTATGGGTGGGAACCCTGGGGAAGTAGGTAGGTTCCATAATTAATTTGGTAAGCGAGTTACTGTTTGAAAATTTTTCGGCTAATCTGCCTTGAGTGTCAGTTTTTGAAGAACCTAACCAGTCCTTATTGTGAACACTAAAATCCCCAAGGACGATTACTTCGGCCAATGAAAACTGAGAAATAATAGTGTAATCTTTATTAAAAGAAAGTCAAAAAACCCGGAGTGGGAATTGTCAGTTGGGAACCCGTATATATAGCAGATAAATTTGGTAGTAGACCTAAAGGTTAGTTTAAGCCAAAGGATATCAGACCTACCCGATTCGAGGTTAGAAACCCTAGCACAAGCCAGATCGTTGCGAACGTAAGCACATACACCGTCATAGGGTCGAAGAGATGAAATGAGTTCGTAGTCTGGGAAAACGAAATGGCTGGTTGATGTTTTGAAACTTATTTGGGTTTTGGTAAGAAATAAGATGTGAGCTTTAGAAGATTGAAGATAATGGTAAACAGGGTTTACGCTAGAGTTAGGCCTACATATATTAGTAAATGATTTTAGACATTTCGATGGTGGCCCCAAATGCACCCTTCACCCGAAGATCCGATGGGAGGGGTGTTTTACCTCCGGAATACTTTACTTCCGGAAGTGCCATTATCATTATTTTCCAAATTTTATGATAGAGAAAAAAAAGAAAAAAGAAAAAGAAGGAAAACTAACTCACCCACCCAGAACTCGAAACGTCGGTTAAGACATCACGCGTCCTTTAAAGGGCAAGTTGCGTGATATCGCCTCAGGCGAGGAAAAGCTCCTCTACCACCTACTACATACTTAGTTTTTAATATTTTTTTTACATTATATTATTATTGCCGTTTCAGAAGAATCTTTAAATTTTTTCTTAATTTTATCAAGTTGTTAATATTTTCAACGTGTATTTTTAACCGAAAATATTTTGAAGTTTAGATTTGACAACTTTTAACTATTTTCAAGCTTTCGATAATCAAGAAGGGAGGGGGCAGCTGCCCTCCTGCTCCTCATACTCATTATATATATATATAATATATATATATATATCATAATATATATATATATATATATATATATATATATATATATATATTATATATATATATTATATATATATATTATTAATATATGTATTATTTTATATATATATATATATATTATATATATATATATCATAATATATAATTATATATATCATTATATTATCATATATATATATATCAATACTATGATATCAATATAGAGTATATAAATATATATACTATATATATCAATATATATATCATATATATATATATATATATATATATATATCATAATATATATATATATATATATATATATATATATATATATATATATTATTTTAATATTTTATTATTTTTAAAAAATTATTTTAAGTTTAAATTTAAAATTTTAATATTTTTTTAAGTTTATAATAATTAAAGGAGGGAATCCCTTTATAAATTAGATATTTATATATATATATATATATATATATATATATATATATATATATATATATATATATATATATATATATATATATATATATATATATATATATATATATATGTATATATATTTTGGACGTTAAGATTATTTTGTTAATATTAATAATTTATCCCAATAAATTAACTTAGTGTACATCTTGTTTCATAAAAATTCAAGGCCTGAGTGTCAAAAGACGTGAACTAAAAAGTTACAAAATCGAATTACCCTTACCTCCAAATTAATCACAAAATATTTTCCATAGTATAAAAAGTTGGTATTTCTATCAGTAGCATACCAAAAGATAACAGATGGCAACTTTTTGACTTCACCTATTAAGACCTTAAAAATTTCACATGGTTTTTTAGCTTTTCTAAACATTTCAAATTTTGCACATAACTTTGTTTGATACTAAACCCGCAAATTTATTTAGGTAATTTTAGCCTATAGCACCTTTCCAATATTTTTATAAATAATAAAGGAACTCCTTGCAAAGGTCCACAATTGAAACTTTATACTGTTGATTTTAAAAAAGTGACAGATAGGTTAACAATTTGAAACTTACTATCGTCACTTTCTTTTAGTGCCTGCTTGTAAATATAAACTAAAAAATTTTTTAAAAAAAACGTGTTTTTTCATACAGCTTGTTTAAAACATTTGGGGTTAAGAGAAAAGTAACACTCTTTAGCATGCCAAAGTGACAGCAAACAGCACTTATGGAAAAACTAGATAGCAGTATTTGCAATGCAAACGCGGAAGCGTAGACCGCATTCAGCATTGATACATCTCTTATAAAACCTATCTGTGCTTTTATTAATATGGTTAAAATTTTAATTGATATTTAATACCTTAAAAAGAGTTCTTTACTGTAACGTACTCAGTTTTGATTCCTAGCGCGCAACCAAAAATTTCGTGCGGAGGCCCATTTTCAGCGTTAAATTAAAATTATAAATACTTAATTAAGATAGACTTTCGGGTGTTGGAACTTTTTTTTTTTTAATTTCCTCCTCTTCAAGGATTTTTTTGCAATTTCCGCTTTTTCCCTTATGGGTTTTGAGTTATGATCTTTGAGTTATGATCAAAAATCAAAAGAACTTATTTTTTATTTCGTTTTTTGTTATAACAATTGGCAATTTTTATTGGCAGAAAAAATCCTCAAATCGCCATTCTCAGATTCCGCGTCGAATAAGCTATCGGTCGAATTTTTTGAAGCCTTTTAACTTTTTTTCGCAGGAAACACACTTCCCGACTAGACTATTTTAAATATATTTAGATTCTGTTTTACTCTATTTTCTAATAGACATCACTATTAAAGTTTTTTAGACGTTTTAAACAAAAGATAAAAATATTAATTTAAAAGATAAGATTTTAAAAATATTGTAAACAAAAACTAAATAAAAACAACTATGTGCGGATAAAAATATAACGTCAAAAAGAAAAAATAATTTATTTTAATACACATTTAAGAAGTAAACATTTTTGCAACATATTTATAATAATCCTAATTATATTTAAATATATTTATAATATATATATATATATATATATATATTATATATATATATATATATATATATAATATATATAAAAATATATATATATATATATATAAAATATATATATATATATAAGGTGGAGTTTCTTTGGGCATAGAGGCTCCTTAATGAAAAGAAAAATAAAATATCCTGGTAGGTATAGATCACTAAGGTTGGTTGTTTTAAAATTATGAGGCCTCCAAGTAAATGGATAACCCCGGGTCCAGCCAATCCGATTACACGTGTTTCACCCTTGTTGGGGATGGTCACACCGATGTAGGCCGTAGACCTTTAAAACAACCAACCTTAGTGATCATACATTAGAAGTTTAATTGTATTTATTATATATATATATTTATATATATAATATATATATATATATATATATATATATATATATATATATATATATATATATATATATATATATATATATATATATATATAAAAACAGGTCCTGCAGCTCACCTCCGTCTATGTAGCTCTTTATTATTCACTGTATATTTTCATATTTTGCAGACGTTACCTTTAACCTACGTTGCATTTCAGAAAAATAATTTTGGTTATACAGGTGTCGCAAAAAGTGTGAGTCACGATGGTGCATTTTTTTAAATGGAACACTGTGTATTTTTTTGTATATTTAGGTACCTCTTGTAGTCAACTATCTTTCTCTAAAATTTTGTCAACATCGGTTCAGTAATTTCAGAGAAAAAAAATAAAATATAAAAAAAAACTGTTTTGCACCATTGTATTTAAAAATGAATAAAAATGCCCATAGGGCTTGATTAATAAAATTAAACAAGGAACTTATTAAGTAGGGTTATATCAGTCGCTTATGTCATGTTTGGTTAATTCGAACTGTACAGGGTGTCCAAAATTTAGTGTCAAACTCTTCAAATTTGAAAGCACTTTATTTTTCTTATTTTAAATAGACCCGTATATTTAGGTCGTTAGATGTAGAATTAAAAACAAACATTTTTCTAATTATAACCCTATCGAAATTCCTAACACATTAAAAGTTATTCGTTGAAAACTTATTTTTGCATGTATTTTAATAGTAATACCATTGAATAAAAATCATAGGTGGCTATGAAAAACAATTTATTGATATTAGAGTTTCCTAATAACGTTAATTATTACCTAGAATTGGTTGAAGTTACATAAATGTTAGCCGAAAGTATTAAAAATTAAAAATTCGGTTTATTTAACATTTAAAGGTTTTTAAATTAATTTTATTTCAATTAATAAATAATAATTATTTACTCGAATTTTTATAATATGTCAGACTAAGATTTTGTAAGTTAAATAAACTCCAATGTCAATAAATTGTTTTTCATAGCCACCTATCATTTTTATTCAATGTTATTGCTATTAAAATAGATGCAAAATGAGTTTTCAACGAATAACTTTTAATGTGTCAGGAATTTCGATAGGGTTATAATTAGAAAAATGTTTGTTTTTAACTTCTAGATCTAACGACCTAAAAATATACAGGGCTCGTATTTAAAATAAGAAAAATAAAGTGCTATCAAATTTGAAGAGTTTGACATAAATTTTGACCCCTGTCAGTTAATTAACCAAACATGACATAAGCGACTGATTAACCCTACTTAATAAGTTCCTTGTTTAATTCTGTTAATCAAGCCCTATGGGTATTTTTATTCAATTTTAAATACAATGGTGCAAAACAGTTTTTTTTATATTTTATTTTTTTCTCTGAAATTACTGAACCGATGTTGACAAAATTTTAGAGAAAGATAGTTGACTACAAGAGTACCTAAATTATAAAAAATACACAGTGTTCCATTTAAAAATGCACCATCGTGACGTCACACTTTTTTGCGACACCTGTATAACCAAAAATTATTTTTCTGAAATACACCGTAGGTTAAAGTAACGTCTGCAAAATATGAAAATTTTACAGTGAATAACAAATAGAGCTACATAAGACGGTGTGATTAGGACCTATTTTATATATATATAAGGTGGTTCCCCTTATAACTTTATTATTTTTTAAGATGGAAAATTGAAATTTGGCTTGTTAACATATGACCTTAAAATGAATTAAATGACTTATTCAATTGTTTCTTATGATTTCCGGTTTGACCGGAAATGACCTCAACTTTTGAATTTTAAATGGAACACCCTGTATTTTTTTCACCTATTTGATAGAAAATGACATCCTAAATACAATGACACCCCATATGTCAACTTTTGACATTTTCGTTTAAAAATATTAAATTTTTAAAAATTCAATCTAGAGTGCCATGACGTCGTTAAAGCAACCAAGTTTGAGTCAAGAAGATGTGCAAAAATAGTTTTAATTATCTGACGTATTTTATGTCTTTTCCGGAAAGGTAAAAAGATTGCAAAATTGTATTACTAGACCTAACTTATTTTTTTCAAATGGAACGATGGTGGCTCGTTGGTATATTTGAAAAGATCATTTCTTTCTGAATAAACACTAAAAAAGCAAAAAATAGGCATAGTAGTTGTTGCTTATAAGAATAATAATTATTATATTAATTTTATTAATTATTATATTTATGGGTATTTAAATCAAAATACCTTATTAATAAACAAAGCAATAAGTTTAAATAACTAACCCGCATTTAATTATTAAACTGTGTAACATCATTGCTTAACATCAACGTTTTTATTTCCAAGCCAACCTGATAAAATTGCCGAAATGCATATGACTCTTTTAATCGAGTGCTACAGCCCGGATGTTTTAATAATTTTTTCTACTCCTATATTAGTAAGAACCTAATTACACACCGTCTACTTTATCAGTAAATCTCTAATTACAAACACTATACTGTAAGAAGCCAAACTGTGCGTAAGGGCAGTTACGTAATATATATATATTACGTATATATATTCAATATAAATTTCTATTACACGCGACATCTCTCCTAAAATCTTGAAAACTTTCAATAGATTTTACGTAAAGCTGGCTATGAAACAAATAGCATCGCCTTGACAACGCAAATGTTTGTATTATTACTTGTATTGTTACTTAAAGTTTACATAATCTTCTGCTTTTATTTATAAAAAACTAAACATAAAGTCGTGAAAAAGTATATACAAACTCGAGTGTAAGCCATTACACACTCTTTCGAATTACGTACTCGCTCACGCTCGTACCGTAATTTTCGAAATCGTGTGTAATGGGCTTCTTACCACTCTCGGTATGTAATATACTATTATAAACATCAGCTACTATGCCTATTTTTTGCTTTTTTAGTGTTGATTTAGTCAAGGTCAAGAAGGCGTGAAACTAATTTTTCACGCCTTCTTGACCCAAAATTGGTTGTTTTAACGACGTCATGGCACTCTAGATTGAATTTAAAAAAAAATAATATTTTTAAACGAAAATGTCAAAAGTTTACATATGGAGTGTCATTGTATTTAGGATGTCATTTTCTATCAAATAGGTGAAAAAAATACAGGGTGTTCCATTTAAAATTCAAAAGTTGAGGTCATTTCCGGTCAAACCGGAAATCGTCAGAAACAATTGAACACGTAATTAAATGCATATTTAGTTGCATAACTAACCATGTCCACTTTAGAAAGTTGCAATATTCCGAGTACTTCCGGAGATATCCGGAAAAAAAACGAAATTTGCCAATTTTGTTTTTATTTTTTTCTGACGTTATTTAAAGAGATATGGAAAAACAAAATATACTTTCTCATGGCCACTTTTTAAGCTCTACAAAACAGCATTGAGAGATTTTCCGCACGACGTTTCGTTTTCGTTAAACCATCATTAACTTAATTTTTTTAAATACGGACCTGGGTTTTTTATTTAATTTCTTTGAACCCCTTATTATCCCAATTACAAAAATGTATAACACTTTATCTTTATTAACAAATATGGAACGCCCCTATAAGAAATGATGTGCGTTCCTTGTCTAACTCATTGTCTCTTATGAAGAATATGTTTATTTTACAGAAAAATATTAAGTGTTATACATCATTGTAATTGGGATTATAACTGCTTCAAAAAAATGCAATAAACAATTGAGTGTCGTATTTAAAAAAATAAAGTTGATGATGGTTTAACGAAAACGAAACGTCTTACGGAAAAAATCTCTCAACACTGTTTTGTAGAGCTTAAAAAGAGGCCATGCGAAAGTGTCTTTTGTTTTTCTATATCTCTTTAAATAACGTCAGAAAAAAGTAAAAACGAAATCGGCAAATTTCAGTTTTTTCCGGATATCTCCGGAAGTACTCGGAATTTTACAACTTTCTAAACGGCATGTTGTTAGGCACCTAAATGCGCAACTTTGCCATAATTTAACCGACTTCGTATCTCTTCCTGTTTCAGAAATCCCCATGCATGCACTCAAATCTATGGCACCCTGTATATATATATATATATATATATATATATATATATATATATATATATATATATATATATATATTATATATATATATATATATAATATAAGTTTATTGATGTTGATTTATTTTTAATATAATAAAGTAAAATGAGACTGCATTAACTAGATAGCGGCATATGGCTCCCAATTAAATCTCCTTGTCAAGAGGTGTCTGTTTTGCGATTTTTGAGTATTATGGCCATGTCTACCTAGATGGCACTGTTTAACATTATTTAAATTGTTTACCATTTAACATCTTTTTGTATCAATATGCTTTACTGGTTGCATTGGGATTAGTAGGAAAAATATATGAATTTTAGTATATATTATATATATATATATATATATATATATATATATATATATATATATATATATATATATATATATAATAAACTTAAGAATTATTATAAAAATGTATACTTTTTTAAATGTGTCTTAAAATATTTTTTTGTCGTTATTTTTTTATCCGCACATAATTGTTTTTATTTATTTTTTGTTGTACAATATTTTTAAAATCCTATTTTAAATAAATATTTTCCTACGAGCGTGCGGAAAAGTCCACTTATCCTTTGTTTAAAACGTCTAAAAAACTTTAATAGTGATGTCCTTTGGAACATAGAGTAAAACAGAATCTAAATATATTTAAAATAGTCTAGTCGAGAAGAGTGTTTCCTGCGAAAAAAAGTTAAAAGGCTTCAAAAAATTCGACCGATAGCTTATTCGACGAAGAATGCTAATCTAAGAAAGGCTTTTTGGGGATTTTTTCTGCCAATAAAAACTGCCAATTGTTACAACAAAAAACGAAATAAAAAATAGGTTCTTTTGATTTTCGATCATAAATCAAAACCCATAAGGGAAAGCGGAAATTGCAAAAATATCCTTGAAGAGGAGGAAATTTAAAAAAAAAAGTTTCAACACCCGAATCTCTATCTCAATTAAGTATTAATAGTTTTAATTTAACGCTGAAAATGTGCCTCCGCACGAAATTTTTGGTTGCGCGCTTGTCAAAACTGAGTACGTTACATTAAAGAACTCTTTTTAAGGTATTAAATATCAATTAAAATTTTAACCATATTAATAAAGGCACAAATAGGTTATATAAGAGATGTTGATGCGGTCTACGCTTCCGAGTTTGCATTGCAAACACTTCTATCTAGTTTTTCCATAAGAGCTGTTTGCTGTCACTTTGGCATGCTAAAGAGTGTTATTTTTCTTTTAACCCCAAATGTTTTAAACAAGCCAGATGAAAAAACACGTTTTTTTTTAATTTTTTTAGTTTATATTTACAAGCAGGCAATAAAAGAACGTGACGATAGTAAGTTTCAAATTGTTAACCTGTCTGTCACTTTTTTACAATTAACAGTATAAAGTTTCAATTATGGACCTTTGCAAAAAGTTCCTTTATTATTTATAAAAATATTGGAAAGGTGCTATAGGCTAAAATAACCTAAATAAATTCGCGGGTTTAGTATTAAACAAAGTTAAGTGCAAAATTTGAAAGGTTTAGGAAAGCTAAAAAACCATGTAAAATTTTTAAGGTCCTAATAGGTGAAGTCAAAAAGTTGCCATCTGTTATCTTTTGGTATGCTACTGATAGAAATACCATCTTTTTATACTAAGGAAAATATTTTGTGATTAAGTTGGAGGTAACGGTAACTCGATTTTGTAACTTTTGTAGTTTACGTCTTTTGACTCCTTTAGATCCCTTCGCAATAGTCGTCTAAAGGAAAAAAACTAAGTTAATTTATGTGAATAAATTATTAATATTAACAAAATAATCTTACAAACCATTCTATAAAATAAAAATAAATTTGTAAAGGTCGTAACGATACATTCGTTTTTTGTTTAACCAATTTCTTTTATTTTCCAATAATAAACATATTCTAAGGTAACTTTTTGTATTTATAGTGTAGGACCCAGCTTAGAGCAGACAACCATATTTTAACAAACCTTAAATTCCGTCCAGTGAGTCTGTTGTACCCACTAAACAAGACATGGGGACTAGCTTAGCCTGGCGCGCGGCGGCTGTGGGTTCGGCGTCACTCAGGTGTGACAGGTATAAAAATCGGGTAAATTTTAAAAGTATTTTAACAAGTCTGCCGTTTTACTATTTCATTATATAACTCTACTGTAATAGGAAAATAATGATGACAGACAATTTTAGCGGTTTTGACGTCACGGCAGACACCTTTGAATATTCCAAAAAATTTTAATTTCAAAAGTATTTTTATTTATTAAACTATTTTAAAGTTATAATAATTTTGGCAGACTTTTTTTGTCGGTTACAAAAACCCGGCAGACAGTGCAAACTTTCGTCCAGCGCGTGCATACTTTATGGCCATAATATTAATTTTACACATTTATAATCTGTTTACCATTAATAATACGCAAATAAATTTAAAAAATTATATGAGTATACACATAAACAAGCACTTGTATTAGCATAAAGATGGGCAATTAGGAAAATGGGCCCAATTTAAAACTATAATATATACAAAATTTTATAGAAATATTACAAGTAAAATAACTGAAACTCATATTCATATTTTTAATTTATTTATACTAAAATATCAATTTATTTAAAGAAAACAATATTTTAACATTCTCTGGAAGTCGTAATTATAACATCAATATCAGTAGGTATTTGATTTAAAGAATAATTGTCATCTTCGGAATCGCCCTCATCTTCTGACGTTTTCATCATTCACGGGATCAGTTTCTGTTAAAATGGAATTAAAATTTATAAATTAAACTAAGCACAAGAAAGTTTAAAGGTTTATAGAACGCCAATGCTGTAGAACAAAATTGTCCACGCGTGCAGGGCAGCGGAGATACGGGAAAAGGCCCTGTGAAGTAGTTAACGCAACGAATAGTAGATCTGGTCCAAACTTCCATATTTCTTTGTAACCATGTATAAAAGTGACATCATCAAGTGTCAAATATAAACTTACTATACCTTCACTTTTTTTATGTTTTTGCTCAACATTGTTGGTTTAAAACAGGTAATTCGCCTGAAACACACACTACCTACACACTGAATTATCAGTGTGTAGGTAGCCAACACATTACAAAATTTCGTGGTATTTTGTTACTGCGCAGAATCAAAAGGGAACTGTAAATGTGTTTGTTTAGGTGTGTACTCATATGATTTCTTAAATTTATTTGCGTAAGAATAATGGTAAACAAATTATAGGGGTGTGAAATTAATATTATAGACGTTAGTGTGCACGCCCTGGACAAAAGGTTATACTGTCTGCCGGGTTTTTGTAACCGAAAAAAATGTTGGCCAGAATTAATACAAGTTTAAAATAGTTTAATAAATACCATATATAAATTTTAGATTTATTAAAATACTTTCAAAATTAATTTTTTTGGAATATTCAAAAGTGACTGCCGTGACGTCAGAACCGCTAAAATTATCTGCTATCATTATTTTTCGATTACAGTAAAGTGAAATAATGAAATATTAAAACGCCAGACTTGTTAAAATACTTTTGAAATTAACCCCATGTCTTGTTTAGTGGGTATAACAGACTCACTGGATGGAATTTAAGGTTTGTTAAAATATGTGTTGTCTGCTTTAAGTTGGCTCTTAAGGCGCTTACAGACATAGAACAAAACATCGTATCGTAACACGTTCGTATCATGCTCGCGTAACATGTGTGGACGGTACATCGTAACAGCGTAACTCGGTAACATCGAAACATCACGGCGTCCCATCAGTTGTCGGTTTTTCAGCGTCACTTCAAAGAGATGATATGGGCTGATGTTGCGTCGTCTGTTTGCAAGTTTGGACATGTATGCGTAACAAGAGCGCGCCAATACATTTATTTTGATTAATTAAAATGGTACATGGAAAAAGATGGAACATCAGAATGTTCTGCTATAGGTTATACGACGTTGTTTTGTTACACAATAATTTATCGAAACACCGAACTTCGATGCGTAACAAAAATTGTTGCGCGACGTTGTTGCGAAACGAAGATTTGTTCTATGTCTGTACGCGGCTTAAGAATATTAAAACAAAGAAAAAAATTTGTAAGTTTTTTTCTATATCTACTACTCCAATAAAAAATAAAATTGTATTAAAATGAAAGGATGATTAACAAAAATTAAAATTCTGTCCCTAAAGTAAATCCAGATAGAGCTGTACGGCACACAGCATCGACAATTGTTGGATCCGAAGTAAGTTTTCACACATTTTTTTTAATGCATTCAAAGAGGTTTTGGGAACAATACAAAAATAATTTAAAAAAATAAGACAAAGAAATATTCTAAAATATGGTGTAAAAGTAAAAATACAAAATATGAAAATTTTTAAAAATGTCAACATCCTTAACCTAAAGGATAAATCTTTCAGATGTATATTCTATATTAACAACATGTGATTTTAAGTTTTTAAAATCGCCCATATATGTGGGTCTATGATTATGTTGAATAGCTTTAACAAGAATAGATCTTCCACATGAAAGTAGCCTAACTTTGCACTTCGACCTGTTTTCTTGTGTACAAATCCACAATGTCTTGGCAGATGATTGAGAATTGCGTCTCAATATAAATTCGTAGTTGTTTAATATTATTTTAGGATTTTTACGTCCAATAGTGAAGTAAATAACACCTAAAAATTTATTTAATTTAAAGCTTTAAAAGTTAATAATGACAATTACAAAGCAAAGTAAAAATGTATTTTATAAATCAGGAATTTACGATATTGTATTTATCGAAGTAATAAAGCTGACTTAGTAGTATTTAATACTTATAAACGGTGTACCAGAATATGTGGGCGATCTGTCGGAATCTAATAGAAAACCCAAAAATATTATGACAAGTTACAGGACATACAGGTACATACCGGACGCTCCTGGAAATCGTTTTTTTTAATAACTTTTAAATTAATAGGCGCAAATAAATATTTATTATTATTAGATAAGTTTTCTTAAAATGAACCCATTAAATCATATTTGGCTTGGACGGACTAGCTCTGACACAATTATAGCAATTTTTTTATCACCCTAAACTAAAAAAAGGTATTCTTTGTTGACATCGAAAATATCAACTGTTTACGAGAAATAAAATATAATGATTGGTATTTTTTTAACATTATACAGGGTGATTTCTGATTAAACGTCAATATTTTTGGGTCCATTTAAAGAAGAAAACTTCATATGAACGTTTATCTTACGTCTTAACTTTTGAGACAAAGGATGGTAAAATTTTTAAAAATAAATCATTTATTATAAATATCTGTAATAACACTTTAGATATTTTAATGAAATTTGGCATACATATATATCACGTATCAATTGACCTACCTATTTGGGCAGATATTGATGGTACGCCACTGATGTGTCTTAAAGTTGAAGTTATTTTTGAAATTCACAATTATTTTTAAGCCAAGCTAATCGCTTGATTTTTTTAATCCGATGCACGGTTTTCGCCTAAAAAAATAAAAACCGTTTCTCTGCATGATCATAACAATATCGGTAGTGAACATTACCATGCAAAGAAATATCTACATTTTATTTTTCTGGGTGCGTCGGACTAAAAAAATTATGAGCAGATTTGATATCTTGATTTTTTTTCCGACGTACGGTTTTCACCTAGAAAAATTAAATCCAGTTAATTCTCTGCATGGTGATATTTTTTAATGATATTGTTATGATCGTGCAGGGAAATGTTTTTTTTTAACGAAAACTGTGCATCGGATTAAAAAAAATCGATAATTAACTTTGCTTAAAAATGATTATGAAATTCAAAAATATGTTTAATTTTAAGAGAAATCAGTGGCGTACCACCAATGTCTGCCAAAATAGGCAGGTCAAATTCCGCACGAACGCCACTGGAGAAAATTAAAAAAATGTGGTACACTGAAAAATGCTTCTTAATACATAGTACATGTCCGTCAAATATCATTAAAATATTTAAAGTGGTAAGTATTACATATATTAATAAATGTTTTATTTTTTAATATTTTACCACCCTGTATCTTGAAAGTTAAGACGTTTAGAACATAAGTTCGTATGAAGTTTTCTTTTTAAAATGGACCCAAAAATTGTCTCCCTCAATTTTGACGAACACGTACACCCTGTATAATGTTAAAAAATGATTAATGATATTTTATTTCTCGTAAACAGTTGATTTTATCGACGTCAATCAAGTGTACCTTTTTTTTTTGGTTTTAAGTTAAAGCTATCACAAAATAATGTTGTTGAGCTTTATCATACAGGGTGTTAAAAAATTGCTATTATTGTGTCGGAGGTAGTCCGTCCCTGGCAAACTAAATAAGCAAGCATTTTAAAAAGACTTATTTGGTAACCTTTAAAAAAACATTAAATTACGTCTAGTATTTTAAAAGTCATAAAAAAACGATTTCCAGGGGCGTCCGTTATGTACCTGTATCTTCGTAGGGGAGGGTCGTAGGAAAAAAGTTTATGGAAACTTGTCCTAATATCTTTAGTTTTTTATCAGATTCCGAGAGATTGCCCACATATTTTGGGACACCCTGTATCAGTGACGGCGTAGCATTGGTTTGTTCCCGGAGCGGTTTTCTTTGTGCACCCCAAAATAAAACAACGAATCAAACACCAAACATGCTTACGTGACTTTATTTTTTGCTAAAATATTCGATTACATTATCAAAATTTACTTTACTGTCTTTTTCAATGGATAATATGGAAAGATTCGTAAGTTGCACTTGACTCATTGTAGATCTTAAGTAAGATTTTATTAATTTTAATTAAGAGAAACTTCTTTCACAAGATGCTACCGAAAAAAAAATCTTATACACAGCGCTACACTCGGAACAGACTCAGAATAGTCCCATTGCACAATGAATTTTTAGAATTTCCAAGGTAGTCCATTGGACCGCTTCTTGGAAGGAAATGCTAGTAGCTTCTAAATGACGCCTTTGTCGTAAACCTCCAAAATGATATCCTCTGCTTAGATTTTTGTCAGATTTGGAACTATACCACGTAGTTCTTCTTCTGTTGACGTTAGCAGTGTTTTAGGCTGAATAACACCAAATGTTAAGAGAATGTCATCCATTGCCTTGTACCGATGGTCCAGTTCTCCGTAAAATCTGTCAAGACATTCTAACATAACTCTCATTGCTGCTTGGTACCCAGGGCGGACCGCCCCCCCCCCTTTACGCCGACACTGCCCTGTATATTGGATAATAAGCAAAAATATAACCAATTATTAATTAAGCTTTTGTATACATTATAAGCACATACCATATTTTCTTTGCTAATAATGCTATACGATTTGCCGCTATTTGTAAAAGTATATTAGGTAACTAAGCCATACACAATGTATACATACAGCATATTTGTAATAAAAAAGATAAGTTTATCATATTATGTGACAATTTATAAGTAACCAAATCTTTTACCTAATTTAACCGCTCCTTAAAATATTCTTTAAAAATATGAAATTCTAGCATGTAACTGAGACTAGAACTAATATATATTTTTTTAAAGTAATTGTGTATTTTTAGAATAATAACTTTATAATATGTGAAAATGTTGTTATCATAATCGGACATGTTTATCGAAGTTCCGTGATTTTCGTGGTTTTTTGGTGTCTTTTGGCTGTTTTTTAAATTGAAACTTTTGCAGTGTGTAATAAGCAAGATTTCCTTAATTTGGTGACAGTAAGTTTTGTCCTAGGATGGCTTGTGATTGAATAAAAACTATGGCTAATTTGTGTGGTGAATGTGATTTAGTTATCAGTCGCAATAAGCCGGGCATTTCTTGTCGTGGTTTTTGCGAGCATTCCTTTCAAATTTCCTGCGTTGGTGTGGCACCTGAGATTTTAAAGATTATAAAAACTCCAGGATTATTTTGGTACTGTACAAACTGCACTAAGCAAAGGGATGAGTACGAAAAAGCAATAAGAGATAAAATTGGTTTTAGAATGGAGACACTTGCCACTGACGTTTTGAAAATGTTTTCTGATGTTAAAAAAAAAATCAACGAGAGGATTGATGAATCTCTTTGTGCAGCACCGGCGGCTGCCTGGCCCCTAGAAAATCAAAGTCATGCGGAAATACTTAAGAAAAAGATTATGGTATCAATTAAGCCAAAAACTGCGGGCCAAACTAATGCCGTCACCAAATCTGAAGTTAAACAAAAAGTTGACCATGTGAATGCCAATATACGGATGTCGCGAGTCAAGGACATTAGTAATGGCGGCATTTTGATAGAATGTAATAATGAAAACGATGCTGAAAAATTTAAAAGCCTTGCTAGTCGTGCTTTGGCTGATCAGTATGAAATAAAGGATATAAAAAACAAAAATCCAAGGTTGAAGATCGTCGGGTTGAGTGAACAAATTCGTGAAGATGAATTACTATCAAAACTTAAGTTACAAAATGACGTGTTTGGCGATAACAGTAAGAGTAGCGTGCTAAAGGTGTGGCCTACTCGAAAACGGAATAATGTATATCAAGCAATTTTAGATGTTGATCCGATATCCTATCCACCGATTAATATTCCTTATAAAATGAACCAAATGGAATTGCAAAAATGCTCTCACTTTAAGGATTTGGGAATCACTTTTGATGCTAAGTTATCTTTTGTAAATCATATTAATGAAATTGTGTTAAGTCCTTATAGAAACTTGGGCTTTATTTTGCGTAATTCAAGGGATAATGCCTTTGTGCGTTCTAAATTGGAGTATGACTCTCTTATTTGGAACCCGGCCTATGAAGTTCATTCTAGTACCTTAGAAAAGATTCAGAGTTGTCTTGCTAAATACCTTTGGTTTAAACTGAATGGTACTTATCCACCTACTGGATTCCCAAATGATGTTTTGTTAAATAGATTTAACTTAATGACTCTTTCAAGACGTAGAGAGTACTCTTCAATTATTTTTCTTCATAAATTATTAAACCATAAAATAGATTGTCCTGATATTTTAAGTAAAATTAAATTTCACGTGCCGTATCTACAGACTCGCATTCGTCGTTCCTTTTTTTATTTGCCAGTTCCACGATCAAACCTACTTATGTTTTCGCCCATTCATGTAATGGGTAGAAACTATGAAAAAAGAAAGCATGATCTTGATACTTTTTCTTGTAGTTTATTTAAATTACGAAGCTTTTATTTAAATGTTAATTGATTATTTCTGGTTTAAAAATATAAAAGAAAAGTGATTATAATTTACAAAGTGTGTATATTTGAGAACTGTTCTTTATTTATCTTATGGTAATTATTGTTAAACACTGTATTTTGTTAATAATATTATCTGTCTGTAAATATTTATGTCGAATTTCCCGCCCTATAATTGGAAAACTCTGTCTGGGTAGTTGTAATATAAAAAAATAAATAAATAATTACACAAGAAAAGACTAAATGTGTAGTTTATATAAGTTATTTATTTGAGTTTAATTAAGGAGAGTTCTTTTGTATATCCGCAAGTGCATATTTTGCTTGCAGTTAAAAAAATTAATAGACCTTTACTAATAATATTAGGTAATAGCTGGATGTTGGGAATACAATTAAGCTTATGGTACAACTTTAAAAAAATGTAATAAACCTACTTACTTTAAATATAAACAATGAAATATAAATATTATATTGACAAGTAGAGAAATTTACTGGCATATTTATCTATTACTAGCTCTTCGCCATCGTGATTTTTATAATTTTTGCTGTTTTTTTTCCGTCCCCGCGGGATTTTGGCCTCCATCCCACTCCATGCCATTACATTACATCAGGCTCCCCGTGCTTTGTCTTTCATCTTACACTTTACGGCGTAGGGCGCGTCTTGTGATTAAGAATTATTATTTTATCGTACTTAATTTGTAATTATTTTCTAATATAAATAGCGTTTGTAAATGAGTAAGTTTAAAATATGTTTTATGAACTATCTTCAAAACTACTAACATTTAAATTAATTATTTTCGTAAAAAATTGATCAAAAATAGAGTGGTTACATTTTCATAAGTCCAGAAATGATGAATATCTCATACAAACTGTTCTTGCTATTTTTAACACCTTGGGTGATCCAAAAATACTACAACTTTTTATTTTTCTGGGTAATCAGAATTCTAACTACCAACTTCCATCGTGCCCTTCTGAACGCTTCCGGCAGGAATGTGGTCACTTTCTGCTGGAGCATAGGACACGCGCACTCCACAGGCAACCGCATCGCTGACTCGTTGGCTAGGAAGGGTGCTAGGACCAAACTTTTGGACCCGAACCTTTTGTAGGTCTAACAGGGTCTGCGATGAGGGACCTAATCAAAAGATACTCTCATCAGCAGTTTATAAGACGATGGGATGAAACAGTAAACTGTGACTTTTCCAGGGAGTTACTGAACTATCCTGACAGAGATACAGCTAAACATTACTTGGGAATTTTATTGAATATTGTCAACTGCGAAAACGCATCTTTAGAATAGGTATAAATGACACACTTTTGTGTAGAGCTTGTGAACAGAAAGACGTGATGGTGGAGCACATCCTTTGTGACTGCCCCGCACTCTCGTCCAAGAGAAGATCTATGCTGGGCGAATATTGGCTTACTCTGGCCGATACTAAGAAGATTCCCCTCGGCGACGTTGTTACCTATTTTAAATTGGTAAGATAGGCGGCGTACTGAGTGAGAAGTTGCCCTTTAGGAAGTAGCACAATGAGACTGTTGGCCTAGGTGCAGTGATGTTTATTACCCTCCTTACTTTTAGGTTAGATTACCCACTCCCATATTTACAACTTTTAAAATGACAACTTTGCTTTACAAACTTTTATCCCCATTTTTAGCTAGGCTAGGGAGATATTTCATATCTAGGTCAAAAAGCTGTTTTTAAAATATTAAAGAAAGAATAAAGTTATTAATTCGATAAACAAAAAAGCCCAAATATTACGAAACTATAACCTTATCTGTGTTTTAAAATCCGAATGGAATGAATTTGAGAAAAACTAGATCTTCCTAAAATTAAATTTAACAACCAATTGGCGGGGTCGGAACTAAAAAATAAGTTCCTATGGTAAGAAAAACATACGGTATTATTTTAAATTATATTTATTTAAATTACCTATATGTAAATAAAAAATAAAAATATAATATTTTGCTTAGATGGTTAGAAACAAAAAAATCTAATCCAAAATGTTAAAACTAATAATAAAATACATTTCTAATAATCTGTCTAATTGTTGTTTTACTTTATGATTTTATCGCATTTATACAGATCTTACCTAAAAGATCTTAAAAAGCACCCCCAAATTCTTAAATGAATTGTGTAAGGCTTTTTCGGTCATGGCCTGCTAAACTTCTATTTTTTGGGTATTAGGCCGTGGTAGGTGATTTCGTGTTCTTGACGTTTTGCCAGCACGAGTGGTTGGCATCATCAGAAGGTATGTTTCTCGGTTGACTACTTGCATACCACTAAGCCCTGGCAAGAACGCAGGGTGTGTTTATAGACTTGGGTGGGCGAGGCTTTCTTTGTTTGCTCGGTGTTAATGCCCAGATCCTGTTTACGTGGTGGTGCTATTCTCGTGTTTCTCAGAATTGGTACTCATGTTTCGTTTATCTTTATTTCTTCCTCTGTTTAGTTGAAGTTTTTTGTATGTTTATGTATCTCTATGGCTTCCCTGTACAGTCTAGCATGATATGATGAAGTAGTAGCAAGAACCTGGGTATCTTTGTGGTCCGTACTTGTTAGAGTGTGTTTTGTTACGTTTGATTTCTCAATCTGTCCCAGACTGCAGTTGGCTTTGTGCTCCTCTATTCTCGTGTTATTCGACCTTTTAGTTGTCCTAATATACGCACTGCCGCAGGTACAAGGTATTCGATAAACTCCTGAACATGAAGAGGATCCTTTTTGTTCTTGACTGATCTTAGAAATTCCTTCACTTTCCTTGTCGGTTTGTAGATGATTTTTTATTTACCTTGGGTATTGGGCGGTCTATTCTGTCTGTTACTCTTGGAATATAAGGTAGTAAGGCCTTTGCTGTGGATCTTTAATTTTATAAATTTTCTTTGGTTGCATTGTTTCGCGTACATACTGGTCCGAATATTCATTGGTCATTAGCGCGTTTTTAAAGAGGTTTAATTCTGTGTCGATTTCATTAGGTTCGCAAATTATTCTTGCCCTTTTCGTAAGAGTTTTGACTATCTCGAATTTTTGGCAAGAATGGTGGTTGAATTTCCTGTGTAGATAGCGAGATCTCTTTCTCTTCGTAAAGGGAAAACAGCCTGAAAGGCTATTTTGTTATGTCCTTTGGTCTCCATTATAAATTGGATGTTTACGTGTATACTCTTAATGTGGTCAAGAAATTCTTAAAGTTTTTTAAATCCATTTTTTTAATAATTTAAATTACAAAAGTACTGTCTACATACCGAAACCACACTTTTGGTTTGTATAGGGCACTACCTAGGGTTTGCTGTTTAAATTTTTCCATGAAAAAATTTTCTACCAGTGGGCTTTACCTTGCTACTTCTTCGGTTGTTCCTAAAACTTTCAATCCCATGTAAAATATGTAGTCGTCAGACATTGTCTAAAAACATTGAAAATGTCCTTAAGAAATATTGCACTGATATATTCCATTGCGTCGCTCAGAGGTACCTTTGTAAACAGTTTGTAAACAAACTTTGTATACCACATCAAAGCTTACTAATACGTCATCCTTTTCAAGTTCCAGGTCTTTAATTTTTGCTATAAAATAACTTGAATCTTTAACGTACGTTTTGGTTTGGTTAATATATAGCTGCAAAAGCTGTAAAAAGCTTGGCTAATTCATACGTCAGCGATCCGAAAGCACTAACAATGAAGCATAAAGGAACGTTGGCCTCGTTTACCGCTGTCTATACAAGAAGTCCAACCATAACCCTTGCCAAAAATTCGGTATCATAAAAACTTTTACGGAAAGGACAAGAAGAATTTGCACACCAAATGAAATTAACACTGAATTAAACCACTTAAAAAATGCGGTAATGCCCAATGGATATTCGGAGCAGGAGATACGCAGACAATGCAACCAAAGAAAATTTATAAAACCAAAAACAAAGCTACTCCATAGCACTTATTCTACCTTATATTTCAAGGATAACAGACAGAATAGGTCGCCTACTACACAAGGAAAATACAAAAATCGTATACAAATCAATCGAGAAAATAAAGTAATTTCTAAGATCAGCCAACAACAAAAAGGATCCGATTTCATATTCAGGAACAACTAAAAGGTCGAATAACACTAAAATAAAGGAGTACAAAGCCAATTGCCACCTGCAACAGATTGAAAAATCAGCCGTAAAATTAAAAGATACCCAGGTTCTCGCTACTACTTCACCATATCATGCCAGACTGAATAGGATAGAGATACATAAATATACAATCCACATCAACAAAACAAAGAAAGCAACAAAGATAAACAAAACATGGGTACCAATTCTGAGAAATACGACAATAGCACAACTTAAACTAGACCTAAGCAATTACACCAGGTAAACAAAGAAGGCCCTGCCCAGCCAATCCTATAAATATGCGCTGCGTCCACGCCATGGCAAAACGTCAAGAACACGAAATCATCGACGACGTGCTAACGACCCAAAAAAAAAACAGAAATTAAGTAAAATTTTTAAAGTTTACCCAATTTCATTTCTCATCTAATTTAATAAAATAAGATAAACAATTTTAACAAAAAAATATTTTTTAAAACAAGATTTTTAAATAAACTATGAAAAGTGTATCAAAAAGTCCTTCTTGGTCCCGGGGTTTAGAACTATGTGTGCGCAAAACCCCTATAAACTGGCAGATGCCTTGAAACGAAATAAAGAAAAACACCCAAAAAAAGCAATACAAAAATCAAAATACTTTTTGGAATATCTTGAACTTTTTTATTGAAGATGAGATAATTTTTATTTTAAATGTTACTAAAGTTTAAGTATTTTTTTTATATAATTTTATTTTGAAAACGGTGGTAAAATTGCCACTAATAAGTAGATAAGTGTTTAAATATTTATTTCTTATTGGGTTTTTTCTTTCTTTCATTTCAGACGATCTGCCAGTTCGTAGGGGTTAATAGTTTCTGTGCACAAACAGTTATAAACCCCAGGAGGGACCAAGACCAAAACAGTCTCCCCTTTGCGAGTACCCAACAATCACTTTGTGGTATATAAATTCACCACAAAAATATAGAATATATCTATAAAAGGTGAGCACTAATTTAACTAAATCTTTCCTTGGTATACTTAATATTAACATACTGAAATTTTAAGTTTTTATAATTTCCTTTATAGGTTGGAGGATGAGTATGTTCCACAGCCTTAACACTTACTGAATTTTCACGAGACATTATTCGCACTCTACAGTTGGGTACTGTGCAAATCCATATGGTCTTTTTATCAGATGAATCAGGTTTTCTTATTCTATATTCATAATTCTTCATTATAATTTTGGGATATTTTCGTCCTGGGGCAAAGTATATAAGGTCTAAAATATTAATTTAAATACAACATTGCAGAAAATAAAAAAAAATATATTAACTTAGTGATACAAAAAAAGTAATAAAAAAAAGTCTAAGTAAAGAAAATTTTAATATTAATCGGTTAAAATTTAAATTTACAAAAGGGTTTAGATTTTTGTTTTAGCTAACATCACATAAACGAGTTCTTTCTAATTTTACGAAAATATATGTGTTAAATAAAATAAGGTAATCAAGACAACTACTTTAACCCTCCTACAAGCCTTAGTGCAAACACCAGCACAGACAGGTTGATCCTAAACAAAAACCATAAAAAACTACGTATGGTCCAGAAAACGAAGCTGCAAAAAGTGATAAACTTGAAATTTTTTCAAAATGCATAGATTTGCATACAAATTGGGGATTAAGCTTAACTTACCTTCCTCTTCAAAATCTATATTATGTCGATGAAAACTACTCTGTATTGCTAAAACCTATAAAACTATACATTAAAGCTTAAGTTGAGTAAAATTTGACTCAAATAAATTGAAAAAGAAATATTTTGTTTCTTTGAAAAATTATTTAAAATATTTTAGCGCCTAAAAATCAACCCTTATTATGATTAAAAAAAATATTTACCCTAAAAAATTTATATATTATTACAGTGTTTTGCATGAAAATATGAGATTAAGCTTAACTTACCCTCCTTTTTAAAATCTCCATTATGCTAAAGGTCGCTTTTTATTTTTTAGGTGTGAAAACTACCCCTTATTGCAAAAACCTTTAAAACTTTCATATTTAAGCTTAAGTCACATAAAATTAGGCTTATATAAATTGAAAAATAAGTATTTACTTTTTTAAAACATTATTTAATATATATCAACCCTTGAAAATTAACGCCTATTATGATTTAATAAAAAAAATTGTTAACCCTAGAAAAATTATTAAATTGTCACAGAGTTGTAATTAAGAAATATTACTGCTCAACCCCTTACAATCTTTCAATGCATAAAATAGTACAAAACCGTGGATTAAAAAAAAAATGCATCGAATCGCTTTTAGAATGTTTAGTATTTGTGACATAAAGTTTTTTAAAAAACCATTTTGTTGGTTTTTTAAAAGCTATAAGGTCTTATATATTTAAACTGTTTAAAACCCTTACTTTACTTTTTTAAAGGGGTAAGTTTAAAGGGCTGAAACAAGGTAGTGCTCGTCTATACATACACGTTTTAAACGTTTATAACTCACTTAATTTCCGTCATGCAGTAAATAAAAAAAGAAAAATATTTGTAATTCAAAAAGCTACAATTTGATACCTAAGTAATTTTTACGTCTCTATAATCTCCCTTAGTTTTCAAGTTATTTTCAAGAAAAGGTAATTTTTTATTAAAATTCTGAAATTAGATTTTCACTTGCAGCTCCATTTTTTTTATTAAGCATTAAAATGGTTAAATGCATTTATGATACATAAACTCCCTGACAAAAAAAAACGGCACCCTGGATTTTTTGCTAAGTTTGATACTTTATAACTTTTTTGTTTTTAATCCGATTTTTACAATCTTTTTGCCATTTTATAGATAATTAAATTGGGAATGTGCTGAATTTTTTCAATGATGAGTCATGTTCGATAGGGCGCTATTATACCGGATGAATGAATGTGTGTTTTTTTGACCTAAGTTTTAAACACCCTGTAGAGATATTGGGGCAGTTATTTTTAATACTGGCAATTTTTTGATAAAGTTACATGTAGTCCTAACATTTTCTTTTTTGACTCATTTCGTTATCTCTAGTTTTAGAAGAGATACGATGTTTTTAATAAAACTCTGTTTTTAAAGGCATTTTTATAGAGACAATTAAATTAAAACAATACTAAAGTAAAAAAAAAATTAGTAACATGTATGACCTCCTCTAGCTTCAATAACAGCGCGCATTCTGCTAGGTAAGGAGTGAATAAGTGTGACGATTCTTTCTTGGGGAATTAAATTATAATCTTGGGAAAGTGCTATCCGTAGCTCTTGTAAAGTGTCTGGCTGCATAGGGCGACGACGAACAGCTCTTTTCAACTGATCCCAAAAATGTTCAATTGGATTCAAATCCGGACTACATGTAGGCCAGTCTAACCGTCAAATGCCAACCTCATCTAAATATTCATTTACCACCCGTGCAACATGTGGCCTAGCATTATCATGCATTAGTATAAATTGTTCACCGATTAAGGGAGCAAATGGAACTATTGCCTCTTGAAGAATATCTTCAATGTATCGATGTGCATTTAGTGCTCCATTATTCACAAATATGAGTTCAGTTCGTGCATCAGTCGAAATACCCGCCCACACCATAACGGAACCACCTTGATAAGATGTTAGCTCTGTTATGGTGCATTCGGCACATCTTTCATTTGGTCTCCTATATACACGCTCACGACCATCCGGCGACCGAAGACACACCCTCGACTCGTCTGTGAAGAGAACATTACTCCACTGCTCCACAGTCCAGTTTAAATGTTCTGTGGCAAATCGTAACCGTTCTCGTCGATGATGCCGAAGTAATCTTGGTTTTTTTGCCGGCCTACGTGAACAGAGCTCAGCTTCGTTTAACCTCCTTCGAACCGTTTTGTCAATAATATTGACCCCACGTATCATTCGCAACTCATTTTTTAAAGTCACGGAAGTTGCCCTTCGGTTTCTTAAAGATCTTACCACAAGTAAGCGATCGTCAGCTGCAGTCGTTTTCTTCTACCAGATCCTTGCCGTCTAGTAAAATTTCCTGTTTCCAAGTACCTATTCCGAGCATCTTGAACCGTGGCCCTTGGAAATCCCAACGTACGAGCTACATAACTTTATTATGACCCTCCTCTATTAGAGCAACAATTTTGCTACGTCTGTTATAGTTAACACCATGCTGACACCAATAACTATTACAACAATTTTGAGGGCTGTCACTGTCTAATACTTATAACAATTACATAAGTTGACTTGATTTAAAAATGACTTGTGATCTAATAAAATATCGTAATTTGCAGAGTTTTATTAAAAACATCGTATCTCTTCTAAAACTAGAGATAACGAAATGAGTCAAAAAAGAAAATGTTAGGACTACATGTAACTTTGTCAAAAAATTGTCAGTATTAAAAATAACAGCCCCAATACCTTCACAGGGTGTTTAAAACTTAGGTCAAAAAAACACACATTGATTCACCCGGTATAATAGCGCCCTATCGAACATGACCCATCATTGAAAAAATTCAGCACATTCCCAATTAAATTATCTATAAAATGGCAAAAGAATTGTAAAAATCGGATTAAAAACGAAAAAGTTATAAAGTATCAAACTTAGCAAAAAATCCAGGTTGCCGTTTTTTTTTGTCCGGGAGTTTAGATAAACAGAATTGAAAAAGGGGGCTACGACTCATTTTAATTAGGGTGGTAATTATGGGGTTGTTTTTGAAGATATTTGCACTTAAAAAATTTTGGTCTAACCTTATTTTAATCATAACTCATTCAATTTTTACAATACATACTTAAAAAAAAAAGAAAGGTCTTTGCAAATGTTTTAAAAAGGTTATTATTAGGTCGAAAAATACGTAGATTTTGCGTTATTTGCCTCTGAAACTTTAAAATTTTTCTATTTGATGAATAACAACCAACCTTTAACAAACCACAACTTGGTTTGTATTGGTCCCACAGCAATTAAAAAAAAACATTTTATTCGTTTTTTTTTAAATCTGCAATTTTGATATTTGCAATTTTTTTGATAAAATGCATACTTATTGAGTTATTTGCAAAAAACCAATTAAAAACGTTGATTTTATCGACGGAAAACGCCAACTTTTGATGGCGAATAACCCGAAAAGTATACATTTTACAAAAAAAAAAGCATAAAACATTTTTTGCCTCGAAATCATTTTTCTATTGATTTCTGTGGTGAAAATATTTTTAAAAATTTCCACCCTCAAGATGGTTTGGCAACCACCTCCAACCCTTCGACATGATATATATTTTAATCCTTGGACTATTTCCTACCTACTGTCAAAATTTCAAGTCATTCTACGCATTTTGACAAAATTGGAAGGCCAAATGGTTCGTTTCCTGGCTAGTAAAGATATTTAACTACTAATAACTCCCAAATGGTTTATTGTTTGGCATAGAAAGGTGAGCTTTAACATTAGAAAAAGTCATACATGACAAAATTTAAGACACAACTAACCTACATGTAAAACATCTTAACATCAATCCCAAAAGATTACAAAAATGCCAATCATATACTTTTTTCGGTATGTTACCTGCTTGATATAAAAACCCATTTAAACGCCAGTTTTAAAGTATTAATATTTGTTTTAAACATACGTTTTTTTGTTATTTTATTTTTTTTAATGATTTTGTTTAAAGCACAATATATCTTTTTAATTCTTCTTGACATACATTATAGGTTAATAAATATGTTTTTAAATTAAAATGTATATTTTTAGAGCTAAAATAAGACATGGTCATTTTTACATAAAAAACTTTTGGTGTATTTAAATCACAGATCCATTTTTCGGGCAGCCCGCTTGTATTTAGTCCAAGATAAAGTACAAAATTATTGAAACAATTTACCATTTCGATAATTCCAGTGCAGAAATACAAAATAATAATTAATTAATGCAGCTTGAAATTCTACTTGTAATTTAGAAATTGATAGATTTAAAAAACCATCAACCAAATTTTTAATTTAGAAACCCGAAAACCATTAACTAGTAAATATTATCAAAACCCCAAAAACTGCTGATATCATGCAAAAATTATGAAATTTAAAACATGTATCTTGCTTTTTAACAAACATTCTGTTTAAATATATATTTTTTTAAATAAAAATAATAATAATAATAATAATAATACCAATATTGCGTACCTATGCTAAAAAAAACTAAAACAAGGTGTTGAGCATAACTATTAAAATTTTTAAAGTGTATACGAAGTTATTAAAAATGCACAAAAAAATCAATAGTCAAATATTTTTCTAAAATCTTTAAATACCGAGGTAGTGACACATTCGTGATCGAGACTTTTTCATGTATAATTTATCACTAGCGTGCTACTCTTTAAAAATAACAAATTAAAATAGACCATGCCCTTAAAATCTTTTGAAAATTTCAATTTTT
This sequence comes from Listronotus oregonensis, assembly GCA_019359885.1. Classification (NCBI taxonomy): domain Eukaryota; kingdom Metazoa; phylum Arthropoda; class Insecta; order Coleoptera; family Curculionidae; genus Listronotus; species Listronotus oregonensis. The sequence continues at coordinate 170,725 of JAHBCN010000281.1, forward strand.
TTTATTTTCAATATAAACTTAATAAAAAATACTATTTTATGACTGAGGTACATAAGTGTGTTTTAACTACTTTACTCCAGACCAAAATATTAAGCAAATTTTTAAAATATTTTATTCCTAAGAAAAACATCTAATAATCAAACATTTTCATAAAGAATCACCAGTGCAATAACAGTATGTTTTTTTGAACTAATAATAACTTGTACCCTATCATGACGCGGTGCAACATTCCGTTGTAGGAAATTTACCAAAACAATGAATTAACTTTGAACTAAAAACTTCAAAAACAAGACCGTTAAAACTCATTTTTTTTGTAAATTTACTAACTAAAAAAAAATATTTTTTACGTAATTAAATTTCACAGGTAATAAAAATAAAATATATATTATAACTCCAAAACCCAAGGGAAAATAAAAATATATTAGAATTAAACATCACAGGTAATCGGATGGACATAGATTATTTGCCAAATAGTTTAAATAATATTATATTCAATCAAATCTTTCTGCAGTACATTCAATATTTACAATTTGTGATTTTAAACAAGTATAATCTCCCTTGTAAGTTGGAGCATGATTATGTTCCACAGCTTTAACACGGACTAATTTTCCTCGAGACATCATTCTTACTTTACAGCCTGATTGGGTACAGATCCACGTTGTCTTGTTTTCGGAGGAGTTGTTTTTTCGTAATTTATATTCAAAATTATTCATTATAATTTTTGGATACTTTCTTCCAAGTGCAAAGTATATAACACCAATTCCTAAAACAAAATAGTTGTTTATAATTCTTTATTTTGTTTTTTAAGTTTTAACTTCGGACAGACTGAAACATATAGACACCCGGATAATAACGTAGTGTTTTTGGAGAATATACTTTGTTAGTAACTGTGTTTTATCTAAGCAGCCAACTTCAATTAGCATTGACCATACAAAGGAGAGGTTTAAAAATAAGGGATTATTTTTAGTGGAGAAACGTTAATTGCACCAAAGTGCAACCCAATAGGTGCAAATTTAAGGTTTGTACGCCCTGTAAAATGACTATTGCTAAATGAGACACTTAAAATAGAATAAATATATACAAATTTTATTTACAAAAAAATATATATAAATTATTACCTCACAAATTCCTGTGATACGCCATTGGGGCGTACATCAGCAATTTTATGTTTATAATTTATAGTTTCTAACAGATAAACATTTCCCTTAACAAACCTTTTGAAATGTTGTTTACTTTAAAAGATTATAGAAGAAAGAAAAAGCTTCAAATTTACTCCTTCCCTAGGCACTGATATCCTTAATTAATTTGTCAAATGGTTAGAACGTAACGTAACTATCTAATTACAATATTAGCAGGAATTTTATTTAAATTTCACTGAAAAACCTAAACGCCTTCCGGAGTCTATGAGGCGTTAGTCTATCGACGTTACAACACAATTTAAGATTGTTTTTAATCACTATAAAAGTTAGAAAGTTTAAAGTCAAAGTTAGAAATAATTTATAGTTTTTGAGACATCCGGTATTAATTATTGACGAACTATCCCACCAATAAGTTCGGATATTACCTTAACTTCCTGCTAATCTCCAAAACATACCATTCACAAATTACTTGTATTATTCACTTCAGCTAACTTCTGCCCTGGTACAGTCCTTTGTTTTACCTTTTCGGTAATTTGCCCGAAATGCGAGAAAATTTCAGATATTGCTTGCTTATTTAAAGCCAGAAGGCTTATTGCATTAGCCTTTCCCCTTTCGCATTCATTGGTTTACTACATGTAGCGTGAGTACTCTTCGACGCGACCCTTCCCGTCTTCCAACCCCAGGCCCGATCTCTGGTTGGATGCGTCAACTCGCTACGTAATTACAAGCTCACGAAGCATGTCGATGTGTTAGTGTTGCATAGCGACGTGGGGCTTCCTTTGTTTCGTTGTTTTAAGATCGGTAAATAAATTTTTAAGAGTGATTTGAAGTTATTAAGGCAGTGTTGTCACGATTAAAAGGGAAATTTACTGTTGAAATGTAGATTTTTAATATTTTATAAAAATTTAGAAGGAAAGATGTGTTTCTACAATATTTTTTTTTTGTTTGGGAACTGGCTAACGATATATTCTTTCTATCGATTAAATAGAGAAAATTTATTATTTAAAATTAAATCACAGATAGTAAATTTGCATACATGTATGGTCCAATTAACGCGCCAGAATAAAATTATTTAATACCTTAAATTGCTTTAAAATACAACAATAAACAATTTAAGTGACCGCCGTGAAAAATTGTGTAAAAAATTTAAGTACTAAAAAAAGCACTGCATTGATGACCTTTAACTTATTAAAACAAGTTACCTAAGTACTGTTGTGTGTAAGTCGAATTCCACGTAAACCTACAGATTCTTTTAGGGATAGAGCAGACGTTAATGGGGAGTAATTCATTAGTTATTTGTATAACGTCTATGGTGGCATTATAAGGTAGTGTGAAATGCAAAATCTGCATGTTTTTATTTGGACATCTTTGAGGAAACTGGGGGAAAATATACCAACCCATATAAGAATCCGGTACTTACGGTAGCTAAGGCTTCATACAATCGTTTGTGGGTTGGCCTTGAGATAAAAAAGGTACTGTAGAAGGTGATCAATTAACACTGAATATTTTATTAGCGTTTTTAAATTTATAAGACAAAATAATATCGAATACAATAACTTATATTTTAGGAAATTTTTAGAAATAGTTAAAACAAAAACCATGTAAAACATTTGATTGTTTGTTTTCAGTAAAACTTCTTGCTGATTAATAACACGCCGACCTATCTAAAAAATGTTTGAGAAAAAATAAAAGAAAGCAACTGGTTGTGTTTAAAGAATTTCGTATGTTTCAACACCTGACTCCAAAATTTTAAAAAAAAGTTACACTTATTTACTTATTCTCTTAAACAGGATATTTAAATATTATATTACAAAAATCTGATTGCCCAACTGTTTTAACTGTATATTAAAGCAATACTCAAGATCCTAAAATTTTTGTCTTTAAATCTAAGTAGAGCCTTTTAAAACAGTAAGTAAAAAATTGCAATAAGGTAACTCTGAATAGTCGTACCAAACATTGTATTATTTGATTGGAATTTTAAAAAATTTTCTAGGGTTTAAAATAAAAAACAAAACATCGATAAAGCAAAAAAGTTTTTACTGCACCCTATCCGCTTTCCCTAAAAATGAAATTACAATTATCATTATCAATTTTATATCAGCAACAACTTCTTAATTTATTTTTTCTACTCCTATATTAGTAAGAACCTAATTACACACCGTCTACTTTATCAGTAAATCTCTAATTACAAACACTATACTGTAAGAAGCCAAACTGTGCGTAAGGGCAGTTACGTAATATTATATTATATTTTATATATATATATATATATATATTACGTAACAGTTCCACAATCGATTACGAGCCCCCAAAATCTTGAAAACTTTCAATAGATTTTACGTAAAGCTGGCTATGAAACAAATAGCATCGCCTTGACAACGCAAATGTTTGTATTATTATTTGTATTGTTACTTAAAGTTTACATAATCTTCTGCTTTTATTTATAAAAAAAAACTAAACATAAAGTCGTAGAAAAAGTATAGTACACAACTCGAGTGGTAAGCCCATTACTCTTTTCGAATTACGGTACTCGCTCACGCTCGTACCGTAATTTTCCGAAATCGTGTGTAATGGGCTTCTTACCACTCTCGGTATGTAATATACTATTGTGATATAGGTAAACAAATGTATAAGCAAATAGCCAACAAAATGTCAGTTAACAAAGAGCAATTCGATTTTTTAAAAGTCATTTTGAAATAAATGCAAAACTTGTTCATCATTGCACATCGTTAAAAAGGCATTTTTACAGCAGAACCTTACTTTTATTATGGTTGAAATTCAAAATGTTTGCTTTTTATGTCCTATTTTGTTTTTTAAGTGTCTTTTTTATAATTGTAACGTTTTAAAGTTTATTAAATATTATCCAAGTTCCTTTAAAAATGTTTAATTAACAATTAATGTCTTTAAGTAAATTTAAAATGACTTAGTATATATTATATATTTCATGGTATTGAATTAGGTTACCCAAAAAATTGGATAGAAATGATTTTTGGGTATCATTATTTGCTTTATTTAGTTTTTTTTTATTTTACGTTTTTATGTAACCTAACTATATTTATTTAAAAATGTATTTTGCCAACAATGTTTGTTGTCCAAAAAACCTTTTTTACATGACTCTGAGCCTTGTTTATTTAATCTTTCCTCTAAGCATTCGCAAAATTAAACTTTGTGCACAAAATTGCGTGCGCAAAGTAGCATTTTGAAAAACGAAACTAAAGCTGAATATAATATGTCAAGCAATAATAGATGCATGAACACGTATAAGTTAAGTCAATTTTTATCAAGCCGTACAATTACCCCTTCCGTAAGCCATTCGCTTTATAAAATTAAAGGATTTGCAATTCCGATAATTGTTGTTTTGTTATTAATAATAATATAAAATATTTTCATTTTTAAATATCATTATCACTATGTAAATGTGAATGTTATGGTTCTTTTTTATTTTTATAATGTTTATAGCAAAAATAATTATTGTTTTATTTTTATTTAAGGCTCGTAGGAGAAATATTGATCTTAACGCATGCGCGAAATAATTTTTTCGCACTTGACTGCTTGTCCGACCTCCACTTCTCGTAGTTCGTGCAACGACAGTCGCATCTGAAAAAATATCACTCTGTGCAATTACTGAAAAAATAACTATTTTTTTAGGCACTATATTTAATTAATAATACATTTGGAAGACATGCATATTAGATTTTAGAAAATTATTTAAAAAATCACAAACTCTATTGAATGATCTCTTTTTGGTTAGACATTAGTCTTAATAATAATTATGAACCTACTTACAATATTATATACACGCTAATTCAAAAATCGATCACGAAACTTAAGAAGGTGATTTTACATGACAAAATAATGGTAGAGCCGCATATAATTTTTTTAAAATGTCATTCGTTTTCGAGTTATAAGCCGACAAAGTTCAATTTTTTATTTTTTGTTTTTTAAATTGTTTGCTTACAGAAAAATCAATTCCACTAATATTTGAAACGTAAACTAAGTCAATTGCACTTCATCATTTTAGTAACAATTCACATTGATTGTGTGCCGCTAGAGGGCACTTTACCTACATTGAAAATTGTTTTTTTGTCATAATTTTTTAGTTTTCACAGCTATACTAGTTCTAAGTATGTTTTCTCAAAGACTGATGCAAGGCCTTTAAAAAAGGTGCTCTTCATTTAACTTGCTAAATCCAACCGTTTAGACGTTAATCGATTTTAAAAATTAATTGGTAAATTTACAATAAACTTAATAATTCAAATATCGAATATTGTCATATACATTTAATGGCTAAAAATTAATGCAACATTACTAAACAAACTAAAAATGGTTCTTAAACTTACCTTACCATCGTACAGTGAATGGGAAGAAAAAAGGTGTTTGACCTCCGAATTTTTTTGTACAGTTTCAATTTTTATGAAAATTTGGAATTAAGTTGCTTTACCCTCTAGATCAAAGTTTATATATCTTAGGTGTGTTTTTATTTTTAGGGGTAAAAACCACCCTCTATGCTAAAAAATTAAAAATCATAGAAATAGACCTTATGTAAATTAAAATCATAGCTAAATATGTAAATGAATATTTTTGTGTTGTGAGTTATATTTACATTATATTTGTAACGTTTCAACCGTTAAAAATCACCCTTAATAAAGAAATTACAAAAAAATTCTTTTATTTTTAAATTATTTAATAATGCTTTTATTTTAGAAAAAAATATATTTTAGCAGTTTACGGTATAATAAATATTTAACTGCCATAACTCAACCTTTAAATAACCACTTATGAGATTAACAAAAAAATATTTTTTTTGACAAATTAAAACGATTTGATGATGCATAATTATAGTCCCGGAAATAAAGCTAAAAATGGCAAAACCTCGCAATTTTTTTGTCCTGCATCGATTTGCATAAAAATTTGAAATAATGCGCTTCTGGCCTCCTACTTTAAATTCTATTTCATGGTGATGTGTGCTGTTTGATTTTTATGGGTGAAAACTACCCCCAATTGTCAAAATTTATTTTTTAAACCTTAAGATGGGTAAAAGGTGGTTTGGATTAGTTGATTAATGATTGTTTTAAGCTTTGGAATACAATTTTAAAATATTTCAACCCTTAAAAATCAACGCTTGTTAGAGCTTAAAATAAAAAAATAATATTTACCCTAAAAAATGATTAATGTACCATAGTGATTTAATAATTAAAAATGTTACTGCCTAAAATATTACCAATTTTATTCTTTTGCAAATTTTCAATCCTCAAAAACCACCCCTTACAACATTGCAATTCTTATAAACCAATATAATAGATATAAATAGAAAAAGAAAACAGAATTGCATACAAAAATTATACCGGTAAAAGTATAAAGTATACCGGTTTTATAGAACATTAAAAAGTTGATTGGTTTTTTAAACATAGCTCACTTAGGTTTAATGGTAGAAAGTTTTTTAAAAAATAATTTTTGAAGGGGTTTTTAAAGAGTTACAAGGTTATGTAAATTAAATCCTTTTTAGTTTCTTAGTTTTAAAAGGGGATGAGTATAAAGGACTAGAAGAAGGTGGTAATAGTAGGCTTTAAACGGCCATATCTGGCCAAATATTTATTGTACAGAAAAATCTATGAAATGAAAAGTCTTTGTTATTAAAAAAGCTATAATTCGGTACTTTAGCATTTTTTTTGTATCTCCAGTATTGTTGGAGTTATTTTGAAGAAAATGGCCATTTTTACGAAATTGTGGAAAATCGTTTTTTACTTTAAGTTCCAATTTTTCTAAAATTAAGCATTTTAATTTGGTTAAACTTCTAAGATGTATTAATAATACATATATAAAAAGAATCGCAGAAGGGTACAGAACTATTTTAATTAAGAGGGAAATTAGAGGGTTGTTTTTAATGATCTTTTCGTAGAAAAAAGTAGGAAACGACCTTATTTTTATCATAACTCGCTTAATTTTCATAATAAAAACTCTTTTTTGGTTTTAAAAGAAATGTCTTATTATATACTTTAAAAAAGACCTTATATGTTTTCCTTGAAAAATGCAAACTTTTCCCGCTATTTGCCTTTGAATCTTTTAAATTTAGCATTTGACGAACAAAAGCTAACCATTAACAAGCCGTAGCTCGGTCTGGATTGGTTGTAGAGAAATTATAAAATAACATTTTTATCTAGTTTTTTTTATAAGCTTTGATAAAATGCATATTTTTAGAGTTATTCGTGAAAAACCCATTAAAAACATCGATTTTTTCGTCGAAAAACTTTTACTTTCAATCGCGAATAACTCGAAAAATATTAGTTTTACGAAAAAAATGTATGGAACATTTTTTACTTAAAATTACCTTCTTTATCGATTTTTGCCAAAATGCCTCATCGCCTGTACTACGACAAGTTTTAAACGTCTAGAGGGAATTCATGGCCAACTTGCCAACTACCTGGTATCTGGTGGTAATGAAATAAGAAAAATAAATTTACCTCTTAATTTTTAAAGGCCTTCGAGAAAACATACTAAAAACTAGTATAGCTGTCAAAACGAAAAAAATATGACAAAAAAAACAATTTTCAATGTAGGTAAAGTGCCCTCTAGCGGCACACAATCAATGGGAATTGTTACTAAAATGATGAAGCGCAATCGACTTAGTCTACTTTTTAAATATTAATGGAATCGGTTTTTCCGTAAGCAAACAATTTAAAAAACAAAAAATAAAAAAGGGAATTTTGTCGGCTTGTAACTCGAAAACGAAAGACATTTTGAAAAAAATGTATGAGGCTCCACCATTATTTTATTATGTAGAATCACCCTTTAAAGTTTCGTGATCGATTTTTGAATCACCCTATATACATATAATATTCTATAGTTTTATATTTTTATAATAAGTTATTTTTACATATTGTCATCTTATTATCCACACCTAACCATTCCTTATCATAACTTACTGATTCCCAAAACCAGTTAATCTTATTTATCCATTCAGTTGTTTTGCCTTTACTTACAGAAATATATATTCTGATAATAGACAAATATAAATAAAGGAAAAGACCTTTTAGCAATTATAACTCCATTTTCAGTATTTTTTTTTTATTTTAATACTATGTTTATATGATAACAATTAGGTTGCTTGTTAGCTAAGAATTTTGTAACAAGATCATATCTTACTTATAAAAACTGAACATGCACGTTCTTTGATTTTAAATCTTTATGGCTTCCTGTAAAAGTGGGTGGATGATTATGAGATTCCTTTAAAATAATAGTTTCTTCAAAAGATATAAGTTTAGCTTTGCACTGAAAAGATTCCCTTTTACATCTCCAAAAATTCCTACTTGGTGTTGATCTCCTTATTTTAAATTCGTAGTTGTTATAAATCATGTTAGGATATTTTCTTCCAGGTATAAAATATATTGTTCCTAAAATAAATGTTTAGAAATAAAAACTAGCCCCTTAATAATAAGTTTTAAAAAATGTTTATATAGTTTTAAAATTTTAAGCCAATTACTTAAAATGAAAAATACTGTAATAAAAAGCTCTTGTTGGGTGCTCGCCAAAAATGTCTGTCTTTATACTTTTCACAATGAAGCCACTTTGGTCCTAGTACCAGAGTTTAGAAACTGCGTACTTTTGAAACCATTGACCATCATAAACTGGCCTAAAACAAAATTAGAAAAAAACCCCAAAATATTTTAAAAAACCAAGCTATTTATCTACGTTTCGGTGGCAAGTCTACCACCGTTTCCAAGACAAAATAGGTCTATAATAATTTAATTAAAAATAAATAATATTGCACTACACCACAATAATCGAAACAGTCAACATGACCTTAAGTTTTGAACGAGTTTACATTGATTTTCGTGGCCGTCGTTCACCTTTTGCACGGTGTTCACTCGATTGGTCCGTTGTTTCCGGGTCATATGCATAGATCCAAGTCTTATCACCAGTAATAATGCGTTTTATAACGTCCTGATAGTTGGCAAGTATCTCTGTACAGACTTCTTTGTGTCGTTCTTTTTCCATGAAATTGAGAAATTTTGACACCAAACGTGATTTCACTTTTCTTAGACCCGAATGATTTTTTAAAATCGTTTGAATCGATTCATAGGATATATTTACCATATTCACAAGATCTCTAATAGATAATCGTCGATTTTCCAGCACTAAATTCTTCACAATCTAGACATTCAAAGGTTCATACATTTACATCAAGCTAAAAGTGAGAGAAATTGTTCAAAACATAATTAAAAATAACATTTTAAAATTTTCCATTGATCCGGTACGTGAAAAAAATTTACTTGAGGTCAAAGGTCAAAAAAATTGTTTTTTGCGATTTTCTTCAAAACGGTAGGTTTTATCGTGAAATTACCTTTAACAAAAATTTTAGATCATAAAATTATCTATAAAAAAGGTGTCAATTTTTTTTTCTAAAAGCCACCGTTCCTTAGATACGCCACTATATACATCTCTGTAGCTGTAATTAGCTTGTCTTCCTCCAACCTCAGTTGCAGCTTATCAATATCCTTTTGGAGTATATTACCAAGTTCAAGTGGACCTTGGTTATTGGAAGTTGGTCGATAATACATTAGAACCAATTCACTCCCACCTGCGCCGGAAAAACTGCTAAACAAAATTTTTTGCAACCGTAAAAAGAAATGCAGTGCTAAATGTGATTGCAATGAATTGTCAAGGCCAGTCGTGTTCTAATCACCAACAGCAGAGGATTCGTTTGATACTGACGAACAGACATGCGATACATTACTATTGACGCAATTCACTTATACCCAGGATAAAGAAAAAGAAAGAGATCAGGAAAAAGAAGAAGAACAAGAAGAAGGACAACAAGTAATTGAAGATTATGAATCGGACGAATAAATTGTTCTACTGTTTTTTAATTTCCATCGCTTTTATCAGTTCCAACCCTTGCGAATATCTGTTATTATGTAAAATTAAACAGAATCACACCAGACCCGTGGAATAGGCCAGAGGTGGCGTGGCAACGTGTACATACATTGACGCTTAAAACTCTTTGAAATCATTATATTTCAGGAACGGTGGCTTTTAGGGAAAAACCTTATTTATACCTTTTTTATAGATAATTTTATGATCTACAATTTTTGTGTAAGATAATTTTACGATTAAACTTTCCATTTTGAAGAAAATGGCAAAAAACCCATTCTTTTGACCTTTGACTTGGAGTCAATTTTTTTCCACGTGCCAGAACGACGGGGAATTTTGAAATGTTATTTTTAATTATGTTTTAAACAATTTTACTTACTTTCAGCTTGGTGTAGATTTATGTATTTTAACTCTTTATTGTAGTTTAACTCTCTTTATTTATGTATTTTGTTCTAATTTGACCGGACTATAATGTATTGCTCGTCAATTCGTCCAGAGCGTTCCAATCAGCAACATGTTCTCGGCCCTCCTTAAAGTCCTTAAACCACTTATACCAATTTTTTTACGACATGGTATGATCGCCGAATGCCTTTTGTAGCAATCAGAACGTTTCGGCATAAGAAATTTTGTTTCGCAAAAAAAATTTAATCGCACTTCGTTGCTCAACAAAATCAAACATTGTAAAAATCACCAAATAACTTTTTTTTTGTTCAAAAAAACCAAGCGTAAAGTAAATACTTATGATGTTAGAGGTGTCAAATGTACAAAAATCGCAGATTTAGTATAGTAAAACAAACAACGTCCTAAAGGTAAGTTTTTATTAAATATTTACACAATAAACTATAGTCTATATTATAATAAATTAATTATTAAAAGAATTATTTAATTTTTGCGAATGACTGTGCATACCTAAGCAGTACTTTTTGACTTTTTAAAGTATTAATATCACCTTTATAAGTCGGAGGATGATTGTGTTCGGCAGTAGCTTTTATTGTTAAAGTTCTTCCAAACGACATTGCCCTTGCTTTGCACCTTTTGTGTTCTTTGTTACAACGCCAAATACTTTTATTGCCATATGCCATTTTTAGTCCATACTCATATCCAGAAAAAATCATTACAGGATTTTTTTTGCCATAGGAAAAGTGGATAGTGCCTAAAATTATATGAATACTTAACTTTAAGAAAAAATTATGTTAGGCACCGCTCTAGTGTAGCATAGTGATTTAATTTAAAGCAGGTGCTTATCAATTTATATTTAAAATGGAACGTTAGATCCAAGGGTGGCAAACTTAACAAGGGGTGCTTGATTTTTACTATATTTCCGCAGATCAGGTTATGTTTGTGACATCACCGTATGCCCAGAAGGTAGAAATTTTGTTAAATATTCCACTTTTAAAAACTAATTTGGATGTACACATACTATTAGATCCGTATTGTATACCATTTAATAAAATTTAAACTTTATACCACTTGTAAACAAAACAATAGGGCAAAAGGATTACGTCACAAATATCAAATTGATATTTATATCGGCGTATATGGGCTTAAATGGGATCCAGCACCCCTTGTTAAGTTTACCACCCTTGTGTTAGACTACTGATTTTACCTGGTAGACACTAATTAGCTTAAGTGTCAAAGATATATATATATATATATATATATATATATATATTAAAAAAAAGAGTCTTTTGTTTCTTGTACGAAAACAAACACAACAACTTTCAGATTTTAATATGATGTATTGTGTCATTAGATGCCGATTTGTAATATTATTATATTTGTCTATCACTTTCGGTTTAACTAGTAGAAGAGTTAATTTTTATATTTTAAATAAAACACCAGGTATGTTGCTTAATTTTACAAGCTATTTTTTATACAAAGCATGTATTGTTTTCTACATGTATTTTTATTGTTTTTTTAAGAAAACGAAAATGTTAAAGACGCACATATTATAAGGTAAAAAGTAATAAGTGTTTGACCTCCGGATTTTTTTGTACAGTTTTAATTTTTATGAAAATTTGGAATTAAGTTGCTTTCACCCTCTAAATCAAAGTTTATATATGCTTAAAGTGTGCTTTTTATTTTTAGGGGGTAAAAACCACCTCTTATGTTAAAAAATTAAAAAACCATAGAAATAGACATCATGTTAATTAAAATCATAGCTAAATATGTAGAATAAATCTATTTTTATGATGTAAATTAAAATTTACATTATAATTGTAACGATTCAACCCTTAAAAATTACTCTTTATAACGAAATTGCAAAAAAAATTTATCTTAAAATTATTTAATGACGCTTATATTGTAGAAGAAAATTATTTTAATAGTTTACGGTTTAATATATATTTACCTACAATAACTTAACCCTTAAATAACTACTCCTTATGAGGTTTAAAAAATGACTAAATAAAATGATTTGATAATACATATAGTCCCGGAAATCAATCAAAAAATGGCAAAACCTCGCAATTTTTTTGTCCTGCATTGATTTGCATAAATATTTGGAATTGGGCTTATCTTACCGTCTACTTCAAATTCTATATCATGCCGATGGGCGCTGTTTGTTTTTTAAGGGTAAAAACTACCCCTTGTTGTCAAAACTTTTAAAATAATATTTTAAACCCTAAGATCGGTAAATTTGGTTTGGATTAGTTAAATTATAATTCTTTTATGCTTTGAAATACAATTTAAAAATATATCAACCAATAAAAATTAACTCTTGTAAGAGCTTAAAGCAAAAACAAACATTTATCATAAAAAAATTATTAATTTATCATAGTGATTTAATTTTAGAATGCTGTTGCTTAAAATATGTACTAATTTCATTTTGCAACTTTTTAGCTCTTATAAATTAATTCCTATTATAGCTTAAAAAAAAAAAAGATTTTCCCAAAAAAAATTAATAGCTGACAGATTTATTAATAAAAATAGTACTGCCTGAAATATTACAAATTTCATTATTTTGCAAATTTTCAATCCTTAAAAACTACCCCTTACAACATTGCAATTCTTATAAACTAATTTAATAGATATAAATAGGAAAAAAAGTAAAATTACATACAAAAATAAAATTTATACAAACACAGGACTGCGCAGTATACCGGTTATGTAAATTATTTTATTATGCTCCAAAGTGGACTGTTCGAGTTTTTCGAAAAAAAAAAGATTGTTTTTTTTTAAACATTGTTCCATCATTTTTAATGATAAAACGTTTTTTTTTTAATTATTTTGTAGGGTTTTTCAAGAGCTACAAGGCTATGAGAATTTAATTCCTTTAAATTCCTTAGTTTTCAAATGGGGTGAATTTACAGGGCTCGAATAAAGTGGTGCTCGCTGGTAAATGGAGGCTATAAACGGCCATATCTCGCCAAATATTTATTGTCCAGAAAATCTAAGCAAAGAAAATTCTTTGTAATCAAAATAGTACAATTCGGTACTTTAGCATTTTTTTCGTATCTCCAGTATTTTTTGAGTTATTTTAAAGAAACGAGCTTTTTTACGAAATTGCGGAAAATCGTTTTTCACTTTAAGCTTCAATTTTTCTAAAATTTAGCACTATAAATTTGTCAAACTTCTAGGATGTATTGATAATATATATATAAAAAAATCAATTATTTTAATTAAATATTTGATTTATATTCATATTTTTTTTGTAAAAAAAGAGGGTAAGATCATTATTTTTAATTAAACGTATTTGGGGTCATGTTTATATTTTTTTTTTAAAAGAAAGGTCTAGTTATATGCTTCAAATAAGACCTTATAAGTTTTTCCCGAAAAATGCAAAGTTTTCCCGCTATTTGACTTTAAATCTTTCAAATTGAGCATTTGACAAACAAAAGCTAACCATTAACAAAAAATTTCCACCCCCAAGATGGGGTGGCAACCACCTCCAGGATAAAAGCGCCCTTCGGCATGGTATAAACTTTGATCCTTGGGCTATTCCCTACCATTTGTAAAAATCTCAGGTAAATCCATGAGGAACAAAAAAATTTAGAGCCAAAATGCTTAATTTTCTGTACTAAAAGGTCTCCACAAACAAAAAGGTTTTGGGAGATATGCTTAATTTAAATGTAATGTTCAATGCACAACGTGTCATTAAAATTTGTGAAATAAGGGATAAATTTAATTAGACATGTTAAATTTATATTATATTCATTCGTTTTTCCATATAACTGCATAACGTGTAGTCGTTTTGGCATTTTCAATCACCATTTTTCCAAAAACTAGCAAAGATAGGTTAAGCATGTTTTAGGTTTTATATTAGAAATGGCTTGTAAAATTCAAATCTTGAAAAATATGGGTATTCCATTTGAAATATTAAAATTCAGGCCATTTCTGGTTAAACCGAAAGTGAAAGACAGATGGTATATCCAAAATCGGCATCTGACGACAGAATATATCATTCTAAAACCTAAAAGCGGTAAGTATTCATTCAGAAACATAAAGGAGTTGGTTGTGGTTTCGTTGTCACTCGATTCAATCAATCATTTACAAATTTATTTTTACCAATTATTCCTGGGTCATCAAATAAAATTCGACAATTTTGACTTCAGATTTGTTTTAAGCGGAAAAAAACGCCAGAAACTCTTAGTCCGACCCCAGCACACACCACGTTTTTTTATGGACCTCTCCTTAAGATTCTTAACCCATAATTTAATTAAATAAACGCTAATCAATACGGTGCAACTGGTAATGTAATAAAAAAAAAAGCAGCGAGCACAGTCGTAAAAATCGTTGTTTTTATAAAAAGATTTTACCCAGAACGAGGGCTGTTCTCCCGCAAACCGATTCATTGCTACTATATTTTTAAAAAGCGAAGATCCGCGTGTACGTTGCTCCGCTCCTCTTATTAAGAGTATTGTAATGAACTGATACCGCACGAGTAATATACCAAAATTTATCTACGACCGCAAATATTAGTATAAACATAATTTTTTTAATTTTAAATTTGTTTACGTAATGCAGTGACACAAGGTATACCTGTACCTGTACCTTTACCTATTTCGGGTTCAAAAAATCAAACTAGTTTGTTGTTTAATAAACAAATTATTTGACGCAAGAATTTTGCATTGGCGATTTTTTACTTAAATTAGTCATTTCAACCAGAACTAAGTAGGATGTCTGATTATTCCCTTCCCTCCGACATAGAAGAGGCGGTGCAAATGGCATTCTCTTCGCTGTTACCGTCAAAATCAAAAGAAAAATACGAACGAGTGTACCAAAAATTTGTCGATTGGTGTTCCGAAAAAAAAATAAAAAACATGTTTCAAGAAAAAGTTTTCCTGGCCTATTTCGAGAAGATGTCGACGACATACAGTTGCTCTAGCCTATGGGCTTTTTACTCAATGCTCAGAGCAGTCATTGCTACAAAGAACAATTTGGATATAAGCAAGTTCGCACAGTAACAAGCACTTCTAAAACAAAAAAGCAAAGGATATAAGCCGAAGAAAAGCAAGACATTGTCAAAAGGAGAAATTGCCAAGTTTCTTGCCACATCCGATGATGGGAAATTATTGCTTAGAGGCCGTTCCCCCATGACAGCAAAAGTAAACAAAGCTCTTACCCCCCTCCCATGCTTACGTAAACATTAGTATATGCATTTTTCTTTTGATTTGTGGAAATCCCCGAAAATGCGTTTTCAAGCATAGACAATGTGTGGGTTGTCATATGTATAAAAAAGTAAATAACTACTGCTGACGTAATCACCATCTAGACACCCCTTCCCCCATGTCATTAAGAATAAGTAAAACAAAGACCCCCCGCCCCCCTTTCGTGCTTACGTAATACTTGAACGGTTCCTTATTAAAGTAAGAATCTAGAGTTCTTATATTTTCAAAAAACATCTGCAAAAAAAAAAGACAAGTTTAAAGTTGTAGTGACTTAGCGTATTATACTTAAGTTTATTTTCCTTTGTTACAGGTTGGGCTAATCATTGGCATTTCTGGGTCAAAGATGTAGGGAAGGTTTTTCATATTGAAATTCCAAACACAAAAACAAAAATTTTCGGATAATTTTTCGTAGCATTTGGATGATTTCAAGGAGTCGCCATGGTTTAGATTATCCCAAAATACAAATCGCTCCGTCCAACACTGACGGATCACACGTTGGTATCAATACGTTTGGCAGCATGCCGAAACCTATAGCTAACTTTTTAAATTTGCCACACCTAGAATTATATACCGGACACTGTTTCCGTCGTTCATCCACATCCCTGTTGCATATTCTGGAGCAGACCTATTGACTGTCAAACGCCATGGTGGATGAAGAAGCAACAGCGTGGTCAGATCGATATCTCTAAGAAGACTAAAAAAAATGTTGCCAAAAAAATTTTGGGTGCGGAACCTTTAATCTGCTAGTTTCTGTACCTCGCCCCCGGCTGCAGCAGCTAATGCCGATTCCCCAGGCACCAACCCAACAAATTTTACGATTCAGAATATGCCTAAGGTTGCCTCTGGTGTAAATTTTACTTTTAGTATTTATAATAATTAATTTTAAAATATAAAATGTATTGAAAAATAATAATAATAAAAAAAAATGTGTTTAAAAATACTGGTTTTGTCAAAATGCGTTATTTCGTAAGTATTTACCGCACTAGTGCGGTAATGAATGTGCTATGGTTCATTACCGCACTAGCGCGGTAATAAGACTCATTATGTAACGCTAACGCAAATATGCTAAAATGAGTTACATAATAATCACTTATCTTGCAGATCGTAGATAATAGTTATTTATGATATAAGTGTTAAAAGTACAATTTTAAGGTATGTTTCCTTCCACGCGGCCGCCGAATGCGGCTAACGCACTACGTTAGCCGCAAAGCACTCCTACTCATGTTTTTAAATGTGCCTGGTTTGTTCCGAGCGGCCCGCGTATGCGTCCGCTGTCAACGACTGCGATTGATGCGACTGGACTGCTGAAGAAGCAGTGTAGCCGCAGTCGTGTGTGCGACTGATATTTTGTTTGTGTTGTTTTGTGTGGAATGTCCGGTGTTTTTTTTAATTGTTGAAAATTAAAACTTTATTTTTAAAATGAAAGTTTAAATCTTATAACACTATCTTGTAGAACAGAAAAAGTAGCAATGGAAATGTAAAAGTTATTTTGTTACATCCGTTCAAATAAAGTCATAAAAAAATAAAAACGAAATCGCGAATAATCGTTGTTTTCCAGAAGTATGTATTCGAAATTTTTAAAGTTCTAAGGAGGCATTTTGATTAGCATCAAATTGCGCAACTTTGCCTTCATTTAACCGACCTCGTATCTCTTCAAGTTTCCGAGATCCTAATGATAAGACTCGAATTTGGGACACCCTGTACAGATTTACCTTAATACAATGGCTAATTTTTCCTCTGGGGTTATTGGATATTCAACTCTGTTGTATGGATCGGACTTTATATCAGTCTTTTATTAAGTCAAGAATAAAAGTAAACTGTGCTTTATTCAGTCTAAAATATGTTCTAAATTTTACTTTATCCTATTGCCGATGTCGATTTATTAATGTAGCATAACAACCCTCATCGCGTCTTTGCTGAAATATTGGATATATAGGGGCATTGCTATGTTTCAGGTTGGCTAATTGTAATAGTATTTCGTCATCCTCTTTTTCTTCCAACAATAAATATATTGCTAGATCATCCATCACGACTCTTACCCAAGATTATTCCCTTTACACTAATAACCACCTGATTAAACGGCGGCCGCATGCGTTAGTCGCATTGCGTTAGACGTATGCGACGGCCGCGTGGAAGAAACCACACCTTTAAGGCACGAATGTGAAAGTTAGTAAAATGAGCAAAGCGAGTTCTGCAACTTACATGAGTGCCTTAAAACGTACTTTTAACAGAAATATCATACAATATTTTTCTACAAACGCAATAATGCAGTAAAAAATTAAATTATTTAAAAATTGAAAGATACAGTTTTACATAGCATCGTATATAAAAAATTATTGAAGTTGGCATTTATAAATGAATTCTAACAACCGATTTTGATGCTCGTGAAAATGCGGTTTTTTCTGTTAAATCCACCTCGACTACGGAGAATGCTAGAACTGTGCAGGGAATTTGTTTTTCAAGTTGTTTGAATTGAACAATAAATATAAATGTTAGTAAATAAATAAACGTTGACGTTACCTTTTAAAATTTGACATTTCACTTTAACACTTGTGCTTCAAAATGTTGCTTTAAGTCACTAGTGCTTTAAAGTAACATTTTTAAGGCTTCTAGATAGTGGTAAAAATTGAATTTATAACATGTTTGTTGAAAAAGATAATTAATAATATATTTATTGCCATATTTAAGACTTAACAGCACTTAATAAAATGTATAACTAAGACGCTATGTAAAAACTCATCATTTAACGTATTTACCTTTTTTAACATTAAAATCTCAGGTACTCTCAATGATATCCTTACTGGATAAGACGGTTTTGAAGTAATGCAAATAACATACATATTAAAAAGCCATTATTTTTTAAATAAAGTTTTACAGAAAACTAAAACGGTTCTTTTAGCATAAAAAAATAAATGTCCCAGAAGTAAGTTTTTATTACAAATTTGTACAATTAATTATAGTCTACATCACAATAAATAAATATTTACAAAAATTCTTCTATCTTTGCTAATGACTGTGCATACTTAAGCAGTACTTTTTGACTTTTTAAGGTGGTTATATCACCTCTATAAGTTGGAGGATGATTGTGTTCGGCAGTAGCTTTGATAGTTAGAGTTTTTCCAAACGACATTGCCCTTGCTTTACACTTTTTGTGTTCTTTGTTACAACGCCAAATACTTTTATTGCCATATGCCATTTTCAGTACATATTCATATCCACAAAAAATCATAATAGGATTTTTTTTGCCATAAGAAAAGTAAACAGTGCCTAAAATTATATAAACATTAAGAATTAAAAAAAAAACTTATATTAGACATCTTTCTAGCATAGTAAATGGATTTAGAAAGGGTGATTATTGATTTATATTTAAAACAGTACTTTAGATCACTGTTCTTACCAGGTTGTCACTAATTAGCCTAAGGAATAAAAACCTATACACCGGATTAACGGGTGACAACGAAATCACTCCCAATTATTTTGTTTTCTAGAAAAAAAAATTGCTTTCAAATTTAAGTATGATATATAATGCCATCAGATGCTGATTTAAATAAATTTTGATTTTTTAATAGAGCACCTTGTATATTCATTAATATTTTAATTTTACCAGTCATTCCAAATATAAAACCTGTATTATACCCTATACCTATTTTTGTTGGTTTTTAAAAGAAATGGACATAAAAATGTCCAAAGAACAGTACATTATGCGGTCATATGGGAAAATAAACGAGTCCATGTCTACAAACTTATAACACAGCCCAACAAAAAAAAAATTAAAGGTCCGAAAGACTTGACCATGATATATGTTTATGTTTTTGGGGTCACTGAATCCGAATTCGCTGAATCAGTTTGACCCCATCAGGTCAGGGTCAAAGGCATTTGAAGGTCAAGTGAAAAAAATTTTGGAAAAATCTGGAAAAATTCCTGCATATGTTTTCGAGGTCGCTTAATCCGAATTCGGCATTTATTTACATCTATCCTATCTTACATCTAAAGTGTTTTTGGAATAAAAATGTTAGGTAAATACGATTCAAAAAATCTAAAAAATTTGTACGTAAGAAGATCATGCATATAAATAGATCCAAAGTGTAAATAAATGCCGGATTCGGATTCAGCGACCTCGAGAACATATGCATGAATTTTAACAATTTTTTCGGTGTTTTTTTTTATTTGATCTTCAAATAATCTGGAACCTGACCTGATGAAGGTTAACCGACCCTGTCATGGTAATCACCGACCCCAAAAGCCCTAGTAGCACCTAACCGCTTCCGGTGTTCCCGCATAGATCAAATGTTGACCTGTGTAATCAGTATTTTGTCTTTTTTTAAATCTTTATAATAGCCCTCGAAAGCTTTTATGAAGCTCAAGTTTTGGGTACCGTGAATACCGGTTTTTTAGATGTTTAACCCATTTTATTCATCAGTTTCGTCAACGTTGTTCAAGTACCGAAACAAACAGGTGTTTCTTTTCAGGGAATCTTTTAGGCTAGGCGCAAATTGAGACGTGTAAAGTTGCGCAGCACAGCTCGCTTTTTTTGTAAGTAAGGGTAACCAATGGAACTGCGCAAATTGGCAAGGTACGCGACTCGTGCTAACTACATCTTGCCATTGTAATTAAGTGCATTACAACTCAAGTTTAATAATAACAATTTTATATTCCTTGATTACCACAATGAATGCGAGTGGTACGCATTCTTGCAAAAGTGCGTTTCATGCTGCTCGTGTCATGTCAGCTCACACGCGTTATACGCCTCTCAATTTGCGCCTAGCCTTAGACAACGCGGTGAAGTCGAAATTATACTAATTTGCAGGCCCGCTTTAGGAGGGGGGCAACTCGGGCATCTGCCCGAAGCGGCAAAATTTGGGGCCGCATTTATATCGATAAAATATAAAACAAGTAACAAGTAAATAAATAAATAAAGCCGCCTTTGAGAGCCAGTAATTTATTTATAATTTTTTGCCCATTAGGCATTTACCATTTTCTTTGCGAACAATAAAATATTTACTATGACTTTATTAAAAGCTTTAAAATCGATCTGCGGCACCGTCTTTGGTAGGCCGAATTGTGCCAAATACGCGAAAAAATCTAGCTAAAAAAAACTTTTTATTTTAGTCCAGAAGCATATATGTTAAGTTAAAATATTTTTTTCCACTATTGTTATTTCTACTTTCTTTCGTAATGCTAAAGGTTCGAAAAGAATATGCACGCAAATTTAAATACAATAAATTAAGGCAATAATCCAATAATTTTGTCCAATTAGTTTTTTCATGAACATAGAGATGAAGTACTTGAAGATCCTAAAAGAAAATACAAAGTAGATTTTTTTTCTTCAAAATTGATCAAGCTATTAATTCTTTAGATACTTGTTTTAAACTTCTAAGTGACCATAGTACCATATTTTGAATTTCTTTATGACATCTACTATTTAAAAATATGCCAAAAGATAATTTAATATCCCATTGTAAAGAATTGGAAAATATTTGAACCACTGAAGATTTATCCGATTTAAATGAAAAGAAATTGGCGGATGACATATCCGTCGTGTTTAATCATCTAGGAAAAAAAGAAAGTTTTCTGGAAGTACTCAAATTTATTACAAATTTAAAGCTCGCAATAAATCTTAGTATTGCGTTGTATATATTATTAACTATACCAATAAGTGTTGCCACTGGGAAAAAAAGTTTCTTTAAACTAAAATTAATTAAATATTAGCTATGATTTCTATCGAGCACGTAATTGCGAAAAAATAAATCTTTTAAAAAGTAGTTAAAATTTTTGCGAAGTTTAAAGTTCGCAAAAAAATGTTTATTAATTATTTTTAAGTTGTTAATTTGCATGGAGCTACAGTTGCCTGAAAATAAAAAGCATAGTTTTTAAATTGTCTGTATTTTGTATTTAAAATCTTATTTAATTTTTAACTTAATTCAATACCCCCTTCCCTTTTCCTTCAAATCAATTTCTACGGCGGAAATTCTTATTTTTGCCCAGCATGGCCAAAGTGCTAGAGCGGGCCCTGCTAATTTGAATGGACGTCATTTTTGATTATGTTTGTTTAGTATATTCCAAACAGCAACGACAACAAATTTTATGAAAAAATTTGTGTCTATTCGTTTCTCATATTTTTGGTTATGTGAAGCATCTATCACTGTCAAGCAAAACCATTGGTGTGTCAACTTGTTGTCGAAAGATATTTCGAAATTTTGTAAAGAATAAAGAGAAAAAGATTTAATAGATATAATGAACAGATCACAGCTGATAATTTTAAATGCTAAATCATCATTTGTTAATTTCTGAACGTATAAAAAACAACAGAATATCAATGTCTGAACACAATAAGTAGTAAATTTTCTAATTTAATATTGATTGACAACAATATCTAATCTATTTCAGCCAAACGTCTTTTCTCACCTGGATGACGTAACTACAAATGAGTATAATTCCGACTTTAGTGCCACCTCAAACGTTATACAAATAACTTCTACCTCTAAACTACCCTTAATAACGTCTGATTAATGTAATCCAGGCTTCAGTTTTGATTCGAATTTCAAATCGAATATTTCAAATAGTTCGAACTATTCGAATAGTTTGAACTATTCGAATATATTAAACTATTTGAATGATTGAAACCTTTTAAATAATTGGAAAACCTAAATAGGAAACTTTTTTTTCTAATTATTCAGAAATGGGAATTAATTTTGGCTGCAGTTTTGAAAGGTTTGTGTTTTTGAATGCAACTCATTAATATTGAATTCACAGTATTGGAAAGTTTTGTGGTAATTTATAACATACTAAAATATATTAAATTAGTTTTGTGAAAATATTTTTCTTTGCTTATTAACCTTTAACATTAGTCCTAAAAGGAGTTTTATAAAAAATACTTTATTTTATTAATTAAAAACGTAATTTTAAATCGAAAGTTTAAGCGCTTCGTTCGCATTCTTATTTTTAAATAGTTACTACGGCTCGTATAATTAGCTTATACAAACAAATATTTAAAAAAAAATTAAATATAAATTCTTCGAACTATTCGAATTATTGTAATAGTTCGAATTAATCGAATAGTTAGAATAATTCGAATCAATTAAATAGTTCGGACTATTCAACTAGTTTAAACTATTCGAATTGCTCGAATATTCGATGCGAAATTCAAATCGAATATAACTATTCGATTCGATTCGACAAGTGTTTGCACACCCCTATTTTAAATCATTACCTATTTTATTTTAAAAAATGTATTATCTTGGTTTATAAATATACTCTCACATTTTGCTTATTTAAAAGTAAAATGTTATTTTATTGCCTTCTAAGATTTTAATCCTGTTTTTTTTTGAGCTTGAATCGATTTTTAAAAACCCATTTTGTATGTGTATGTCTTCTTTTGACGATTAACGAAATTTTTTTTATTGTGTCCAACCCTTCATTTGGGCAATAAAAAGGTTTATTGCCCAAATTAGGTAGGTAGGTTTTGTTCCATATTATCTTTTGAAATTTTTGAATACAACTCAGTACAAAAATATTGCATTAAAAAAAAAGCAATTTTAACTTTTTAAAATGGAACACCTGCTACAATGAAAGATCTTTTTTTTCTGATTTTAAATATATACACATAGGTGATACAGTTTTTGAGATATTTTAGTTTAAATTATAAATAAATTGAAAGTGATACTAGTATCAAGAAAGAAATGAAAACAATAAAGTTGTTATGTTGCTAAATTTGGTGAGGGTTTTCTTTGGACCAATAATGTTTATTTTTGCGATTAAACATTCCTGCTAAAGTGCAGGAAGACTCTTCGGTGAGTAAAAGTTTATTAAAAACTGCGAATCCTGCCGCATAAGCCTAGCTATTTCAGTACATACTCAGGTCGGTCCTGCATGTTTTGTTAGAAAGATTCTGGACGGACATAAATTTATAAGGATAAAATTTATAAAAAAATAAACTTGGTATTTCAGAATTTTCTAAAATTATTAAAAGTAGTTAGTGCTAGTCCAATAGAAAAAGTATAATAAATATCCTGTCAAAAACGAGTATATCCAAATCTTCGTTTACATTTCGTTCTACAGTCCTTTTCTTTATTGTTTCATCTTTAAAAATAAAGGCTCCACAACTCCACATGCCACGTAAATATAATCAAAGACCCTGTACGTACCATGTTTTTGTTCACGTTTTTGCAACTGCTTTTTTTATTCAAGATATTAACTTACTAATTATTCTTTTGGGTTATTTAAAAATATACAACAGTTGAGTATAAAAACCATAAGTTATTTATTTTCATAAGATCTAACTTTATTGTGTACCTGTTTTGCACTTTTAAATTAAAACATCCACTTACTATGCGCCATACTGTATACTCCATACTGATTACAGGTTAAGTTTTTTAACACTTTAAGATGACAGTTCATGTACTACATAATACCCTTAAAATTTGGAAGATGTTTTCCTAACTATAAAAGTAGTATAATTTATTACATGTTTTTATCAAGAGTTTTGACCTACGTATATAAAAATTGGCAAGTATTCTTAATTCTATTTTTACAGTGCCTCTGTATTGCATAATTTAATCATATACAACTCATTATACAAGTTGAGATAAAGTAGTAAATATTTACAGTACAAAAAAGGAAAGGGATATAGGTATTGCGATTATAATTTACAGAACAGTAAAATGTAAAATTACATATTAATAAATATTTTTTCCTACAAAAGCATGTATGTTATTATTTGTATTCGTCAACAAGTTCAGTAATAAACACACAGAACCTTTAAAGGAAATGCCATCTTTAAATTTATATTTGCCTATGTAAATATCAATTTTTTTACTCCTAAATATATTCGTTTTCCGAGTCAATATCAATTTTAATATGAGTTTCTACTTCTTCATCATTTGCGTTTTCAGCTTGTAATTCGGTAAAATTAACAGTTTTCTGATTTTCTGCTACATTTGTTTTAGCACAGGTTCTTCTTTTTACGTAAGATATTAATTTGGGCCTCCTTTTATGCTTTGATTCTCTTATTCGTGGCCTCTGTCTTCTAACACTATTTCTCATTATACGTTTGAAAAATGATTCACATTCTGTCTCAGTAAATGCTGAATCAGCAAGCATAATAATCTTTAAAAAACATTTTCTGAAATTTTCAAAAAACTTTAACGGAATTTTTTCAATACCAGGACCTAATCTAGTACTGCCAGTCCAAGAGCACTGAGTGACAAAACTTCGGGTTAAAAAATAATCTATAAGTTTATAGCAACAGTCTATGCCGTTTGCTTTTCCACTTTTTCCGCATACATAAGCCATACATTCAACAATTTCCTGCATAAATTTTTCACTTTTTAGTTTTTCCTCAAATTCCGTTAATTTTTCAAGGGAATCTATGGGCTTTACCCACTGACTCTCTGTTCCAAGAGTTGAAGTTCTTGTTTGGTTATCGCTATTCGTAGCAACTTCTATTGGTTTTGACAAATCTTTTATAAGAGAAGTTAATATATTTATGGAATGCTGGAATTTTGACTGACGTTCCATCATAATTTTCTGATTATTAACCACGGTTCGCAAAGAAATTTTTGTGATCCTGCTTCTTGCTACAAAATAAAGCTAGTTAAAATTATAAATCAACATTTTATAATAAAAAACATTTAAATCTACCCAGTTTTAAATACGGCAAAAGAATTATTCTGTTACGATGCGATGTAAATAGTTACATGGTAGCACTCTCAAATAATTTTAATTTTAATAAGACTGTTTTAAATTTGTTTATAACTTGTCAGATAAGTATATATGTCATAGTCAAAGGTCGATATGCAGTCTCTTCGGGGAATGACTGGTTTATCCTAGGTTTACCCAAAGCCTTTGGGCTAACCCCGAAATAAATTTCAATTTCGGCCTTTGACTAAAGTATTTTTAGTCAAACCTAGAAGTTCCTAACTTTTCAGTCAAACGTCGAAAGTTAAATAATCTGTTTCGGGCTTTGACTAGTCGATTCTAGAAGCGACTGGCAGACTCGGTCAAACGTCGACTGTACTTGTAACACGTTTATACTTGCGGTTGGTTGAGGTTAGTTGTGGTTAGTTTTGGTTAGTTGTGGTTAGTTGTAAATGTCAGAGATCTGACGTATTGTGCAATTCTAAGTGTCATAATGCCTCACCATGTCTGAATAAAGACTAATTTTTTATTTTAACTATGACAATATAACAACAATGAACATTAAAATAAAAAAAAATCGTTTTATTACATCTAATTTAACTAACTGAGACTTTCTAATACCTAATTGAAGTTTGACTGGTCAAACCCCGATTTCATTAAATTAAGTTTTGACGTTTGCCTAACCAAATTAGTTTCTCATAGGTTTGAAGAAAATTCTTTAGTCAGAGGCCGAAAAACTTCATATGTTTGGACTTTGACTAAGACTTCAAGTCAGACCTGAGGATTGACTAGTCAAACCTAGGAACGCCGGGGCTTTGAGGATTGACTATAACATATACATTATGTCCGGCGATGGGGTAGAGAAGAGGGCAAACGGACCAGAAATTTCATTTTTTTTGGAGAAAATTCATTCTTTATAAAAAGTTTTTCTTGCCGAGAGAATACGATTATCGATAAAATAAATTAAAAATTGTATACAGGGTATCCCAAGAGTTAATAATTTAATTTTTTACAGGAATAAAGTACCCTTATTTTAAAGTTTTCAACAAAATGCTACTTAAGAAAATTGTTTGAAATCATCATATCTTTAAGGATATCGGTTTTCATTAGATTTAGATAGTAATCATTTTTTCGGTTTAAATTTGCATTTCACTGAAAAATTTCGTAGGTATACCTTTAATTTTGTATACCTTTTAATATCACCTTTGAACAGGTACTTCACAAAAAAATTCTGACAGTTATTAATTTTTACAAATGTTAACAACGGAGAACAAAGAATACATTTAATCCAATGTTATGGTAATGGAAATTACAATAACATTGTAGTAAAGTACCCGTGACAAAATGGGCGGTCTGCAAGCTAGTAAAAAAAATTGAGCAGGTAGTTTATTAAAAATAAAAAATAAAAAAGCTTTTAAAATAAGGCTTATAATAATAATTTTAAAGTATATCTAGGGTTTCACCAGGTGTTATAAAGTACAGCAGGTTAAAAATTACGCAATAATGTATAGATTTTATAATAATCTACAAAATATTATTAGTCTATTTTTTTAAAAACACTATTGCTTTTCTATATACAGGGTGTCCTAATAAAGTAGTCCTTCGGCGATATCTCAAAAACCGTTTATCGCATAGCTTTTGAAAAAAAATATTTGTATTAAAACTGACCTGGAGAAAATGTTGGAAATTATTT
This sequence comes from Listronotus oregonensis, assembly GCA_019359885.1. Taxonomy (NCBI): domain Eukaryota; kingdom Metazoa; phylum Arthropoda; class Insecta; order Coleoptera; family Curculionidae; genus Listronotus; species Listronotus oregonensis. Next base: position 197,673 of record JAHBCN010000281.1, read on the forward strand.
TCAAGTTTCTAATTCAACCGCTTAAGGGCGTAAAACAAAGAACAAAATTAAAAATACGGATTATGTAAACTTGGAAAACTTTTTTCTTTACAGGGTTTTTTCCTAACCTGTCAAACATAGAAAGGGAGAGAAGCAAATGTACGTTTGAAAAAAATTAAATAACTTTTTTTCGGCTTAACCGATTTTCATAACCTAGGTCTCGTTTAAAAGAGCTTTTAATAGGGCTTAAGATAAAATATTGGTATATATTTTTTGTTTTATTCCTAGAGACTGATTTTTGTCAAAGTTATAAATTTTGTCAATTTAAAAAAAAATTAAATACAATGGTATTATTCCATTAAGTCCATTAAAAAGAGCATAACAAAAATCAAAAAATTGGTGATAACCGCATTTCGATATCTTAATTATTTTTCAACCTATTCCCGAAAACTGCATTACTTGTACTCTTTTCTATTTTAAGTTGTCGAATAAACGTTTTTATTGAGAATGCCATGACAACAAAAACAATTTGTTTTTTTAGGAATATTAAATAATATCCTTACTATTTTTTTATCATCAATTTAATAGCAGCATTTATTATTACACGGCTCGTGGATAATAATAACCGATTTATTATTATCTACTGGCTCTGGCTAAATACATCTTTATTGTGCTGGAATAGAATGCACATTTCCAGTTTCTCTTAATTAAAATGCCGTCTTTCGCTTATGGCATATTCTCTTGCAGCAATAGAGGCATTTTGAAAATTTTCAAAAAATAGCGGCGAGCATATCGTATGCCTCGATGGTACAATAAGACATAATTCAAAATTACTTGATAACGATTAACAACACTACTAATAATAATAGCGATAAACTACGATAAACGAAAACTTGTATTGAATGAATATGTAATTATCAGGTTTGACAAACAATGCACTAGTCATTTTTGACGTCCCTGTTTTCTGTAATTTTTGACGTCCCGGCACTCTCGATAAAACGCCGCGTCGTCTATTTGACAGCTTAAAATAGAAAAGAATACGAGTAATGCAGTTTTTCGGAAATAAGTCGAGAATTAATTAAGATATCGAAATGCTGTTTTTACCACTTTCTTTACTTTTTTATGCTCTTTTAAATATTTTTAAAAAATAATAATAATACCATTGTTTTTAAATTTTTCAAAAAAATTAACAAAATTTATAATTTTGACACAAATCATTCTCTACGGATAAAACAAAAAAATAAATTATTTAAACCAATATTTTATCTTAAGCCCTGGTACAAGCCCTTTTAAACGACGCGACGCCTAGTTTATCAAAATCGATTAAGCGGAAAAAAAGTTATTTAGTTTTTTTTTAATGTACATTTGCTCCTTTTCACTTTCTATATTTGACAGGTTAGGAAAAAACACTAAAAAGAAAAAGGTTTCCTGATTTTACCTAGTTTGTGAAAAAACTATCAAAGACATAAGGTAATATGGCATATTTTTAAATTATCCGTGTTTTTAATTTTGTTTTTAGTTTTACGCCTTTAGCGGTGGAATTAGAAAGTAGTTAAAAATAATTTTCAGCATTTTTCGAGGCCGGTTTACCATAAATATTTTTTCCGAAAGCTAAGTGATAAAGGGTACTCGAGATGTCGCCGGAGGATGACCTTATCAGGATACCCTGTAGATATAGCACTGAGCATCAATAATTTTAATATTAATTATGATTTAATTTTTAGGTAAATTCTTATACATTTTTTTATCCTGAAAACAATGGCAGATTTGCCGCTCACCGAAACGTAGATAAGTATTTAGATTTTTGTAATTTTTTTTTCTGTTTAAGGCGATTTGAATATTCAGAGGATACAATAAGACTGAGAACACTCAGTCTCTATATCCCAAGACGAGGACCGAATCGGTACTATTGTATTAAAAATCCCTTGGTTTTTATCCAACAAACACTTTTTAATACATGAAGTCGCCACAACAATATAGAACATATCAACATTAAACCATCAGTAATAGAATTTCTAAAATCATCTAATGATATATAATTTAATGACAATAGTTATCTCACAATTTATTAAAAACTCTGTCTCAAACACAATGCAGCTTTTTTAATTAAAATTAAGAAAGGAAATTAATAATACAAACCAATTAAATCATTTATTAATATATGATACTTTATTTTATGTAAATTAAATGTCAATTTAACAAAAAAATTAATACTTATTAATAATGGTTTATGAAAAACAAAAAATAAAAAAAATATTTAATTACTACACATTTTGAAAAACAAAATTTACCATATTTAAAAATTAAGTTAAATAAAATTTAAAACATAAGGCGTTTTATTTTAATCGAACAAAAAACATGGAAAAAATGTGTAACTTATTGTAAATCGTACTATTGAAAATTATGAATGTATAACAGTGAAATACGTGTAAATCGCTGTCAAAAACATTGTAAAAATTAAAAACACCTTTATATAAAAAAAAATTAATTAATATTTTCAAAAAATTCTTAAACATAAATAAATTTTATTGACTGAAACAAGGTATTAAAATATATTTTAGTTTTTTTTTTGGGAATTCATACTAAAAATTTATTTTAATATTTTACTCGTTTAAGTCCAGTAAAGGAAGGGACAAAGCTATAAATAAATCTGTACAGTTCTTCCTTGTGGCGCAATTCTTAGGTCTTCGGGACTGCTTTCAAGCGAAAAAAAGTTAATTAACATTAACAGGTAGGAAAGGGCTAAAAATGGCTCCTTAAGGACAAAAAAATGGGTTTCCCGCTAATATCTGCCAAACTATGCGAAATGGAGAATTTTTTTTAAACAAAAAAATGAAGATCGCCTTGTATCTACAAAAATGGTCCTTATAATTTTTCCCAAAAAATCGATAGTTTTCGAGGTAACGGTACCCAAAAGTCCCCTCATTTCAGCTGCGGCTCTACTGCTAGAAAGCCGCTATCTTCATGGATTCACTTATAAGCGGGCGGAAAAATTGTTTCATTACTCGGGCAATAATGTACATTTTTTTATAATTTAAAGTTTATCGGAATGGGAAAACCCGTACCTATCATTGCATATGAGTTTGGGTCCATTTTGATTCTTCTAGAATATTAAAAAAAAGCGGTCAAAGTTTTTTTTTTCACACACTTTGAGAGTATCTTATTAATTTATTTATATTTTTTGAAAAAATGGTTGGTTATTAACATTTCTTTCTTATAATGAGACCTTAGCAAGTGTTCAATAATCCCAAAAAATTTCCTTCATCTTTCTTGCGTTTTGATAAAAAATTGTTTTGCCTATCTGCAATTTTTAGCCGTTTCCGTCTATCTATCCAGTGTGGAATGTTATGTATTTTTCAAAGGCCGTTTTTGCGAAAAATATTGGTGTTGCGAAAAAAAATGGTGGGGACCTTTTTTGTAGATTTTAAAATGATCTTCATCTTTTTTTCTAAACAAAAATTCTCTAATTCGCATATTTTGGCAGATATTCGCGGGAAACTCATTTTTGGGACTTTCGGGGGGCCATTTTCAGCGGGTTCCCACTTCGGAATGGTAATAAACTTTTTCTCGCTCGAAAGCAACCGCAAAGACCTAAGAATTGCGCTACAAATGAAAACTATACACATTTATTTACAGCTTTGGGTATTTTCAGGTCTTCAGTTACTGGACTATTAATGACAAAATAACCCAATTTATGACTTATTGAAAGTCGGATCTCTTAAGGCCGCTCCATATTCTATTGTAACACACTGTGAATGCAGGTTGTGGTAACTTCCGTGAAAAGTAGGTCCATGATTATGACCCACTGAGGACTTTATGCGAATAGTTTTTCCAAAAGACATGAATTTAGCTTTGCATCGAAATGTCGCTGCTTGTGTGCATCTCCAAATACTTTTAATTTCTGTTCGCTGTTGTAATTTGTACTCGTAATTTTCTAGAATCATAATCGGATGTTTTCTACCTGGACCAAAGTAGATTCGACCCAACTTCCCTAAAAATAGTTAAAAAATTGGCAAAAATATCATCACATTTTATTTTAAAATAATTATGCCCTTAATTATATTAATATGTTAAAATCTTATATTATTGCATAATTGATATTTATTATACTGTGTGTCCCAAATTGGGCCTACATGTATTGGTAACTCGGGAACCATTAGAGCTACAGTGTTGGTTAAATTAGGAAAGTTTTAGACAATTTAATTGCAAAATTAAATCTGCTTTCAGATTTTATTTATCTTTTATGGTTTTTGAGATAATTAAGAAAAACCAAAATGGTGCATTTTTAACTTTTGCCTGTAGCTCGCAAACTACCAATTTTACGGTTTTAAGATTACTACATTATTAGAACACTTTTTTAAGAAGAATTTAATTTAACTAAAAATATTTTCTAACTTTATTTGTTTTTGAGATATTTACCCAAACTTTGGATTTTCATACGGACGTCATATTGGATTTTTACATTTTTGAAAAGACCTCTTCAAGAGCTTTTCATTGATGTATCACAAGTTTAGGTTTTCAGATTGCTTAAGCTCTAAAAACGATATATTTTCTTTATTTGATAGTAGGCTTAGACAAGACTGCGTAATGGCCGCCCAGTTTCATAAAAAACAAATGATACGCATCTTATAATTTAAATAATGTAAATGTCAAAATTAGCGTGCATCTTATTTCTCGTTTTGAAACGCCTTCAACAAAAATTCAAGTTTTGATTATTTTAAGTATTTACAATAATGGCTCTTAATTATTCCAATGATGAAAAGGTGGATATGCTAGAAATTTATTTCAAATCTAACAGAAATACAAAAGCTGCAGCACTTGCATACGAAGAACAATTTCCGGAGCGGCAACAACCTAACCAAAGACATTTTAGATTCTTAGTTACGAACTTGTTAGCCTTTGGATCTTTTGTGAAACCGAATTCCAAAACTTATGAAAAAAAATAATGAAGCAAGAGAGGCGATTATAATGGAAAACGTTAGAGATGATCCCACAACATCGGTTGGAAAAGTGTAAGAACAGACAACAATTCCTAAGTCATCTGTCAATCGGTTTTTAAAAAAACACCGTTTTCATCCATACAAACCACGTATTGTCCAGGGTCTTCAGGGGAATGATTTCAATAGACGAATCACCTTTAGTCAATGGTTTATTACTAAATGTCAACAGATACCCAATTTCCAATCCAAGGGTCTCTGGACAGACGAAACCCGGTTTACAAATTGTGAAATTTTTAATAGGCACAATTGCACACTGCTGGGATACAGAAAATCCACATAATTTAGAAGAAAGACGGCTACAAACAAGGTTTGGCTTTAATGTCTGGTGTGGCATCATAGGTAATTTAAAATGCACTTTTAATTAGATAAAACATTTATTTTTCTGTTTTAGACAACCGTTTAATTGGACCATTTATTTTTGAAAAAACTCTGAATGGAGATAGGTATTTGCTACTCCTGCAAGAACAGATTTTACCGGCCATTAGAAATACAGTTCCGCCAAATGGAATAAATAATTTGTGGTTCCAGCAAGACGGATGTCCAGCGCACAGTACCAGGGAGGTGATGGAGGTCCTTAGAAATACCTTTAATGACAACATAATCTCTAATAATGGGCCAATTACTTGGCCAGCTAGATCACCGGACATCACACCCCCTGATTTTTACCTATGGGGACACGCAAAAAATGAGGTATACGAGTTTTCTCCGCCCGAAACTAGGCTGGAACTAGAACACAGGGTACGGGATGCGTTTGCTTGCATCAACCGAAACACGTTACGCCGAGTAACCCGCAAGGTGTTGGAAAAATCCGAGAAATGTGTTATTTTCTTGTTTACTGATACATTTTTGTTTTACAGTTGTGTTTAATTATTATCAGTTTATGGTAATATTAGGAAGTATTAATTTTTGCAAAAAGCATCACTTTTTTTGTATAAGTTTTGAATTTCACTCTCACAAAAGATCCATAGGGTAACAAGTTCATCACTAAGAATCTTAAATGTCTATGGTTAGGTTGATGCCGCTCCGGATGCGTATCATTTGTTTTTTATGAAACGGGGAGGCCATTACGCAGTCTAGTCTAAGCCTACTATCAAATAAACAAAAATTATCGTTCCGTATGTGGAAAAAAATTAACTTGATGTTAAAGGTAAAAAAATGGGTTTTTCGCGATTTTCTTCAAAACGTAAGCTTTATCGTAAAATTATCTTTGACAAGAATTATAGATCATAAAATTATCCATAAAAAAGCTATAAATAATTTTTTCCTTAAAACCACCGTTCCTGAGATATAACGATTCAAAAATTTCTAAACGTCATTGTAAGCACACGTTTCCACGCCATCTCTGAGGTAATATACTTGGCAATTGGAATGTCTAACAAAACGTCATTGTCAGTGTATTCAATAATTTTAGTAGACAACCTGTCAAAATCTGACATTTTGTTAAACATTCTAAACCGTTGTTAACTTAGCAATTATTGTTAAAAGTTAACAACGGTTTAGAATGTTTAACAAAATATCAGATTTTCACAGGTTGCCTACTAAACTCATTTAATAACACTGACAATGAGGTTTTGTTAAACATTCTAAACCGTTGTTAACTTTTAAGAATTGCTAAGTCCATTGTTTTAATCTCCTTCTTCTTTATCCTGGGTGTAAGTGATGCGTCAATAGCGATGTATCGCAAGTCTGTACGTCAGTATCAAACGAATCCTCTGCTGCTGGTGATTTCACATTAGAACACGACCGGCCTTGATAATTTGTGCATGCCAGAGAACAAAACAGTGTTTAGCAGTTTTTCCGGCGCAGGTGGGAGTAAAGGAGAATTGGTTCTAATGTACCAACTTCCAACCCCAATCTTTTGGGTCTAGCTGTTAACCAAGCCACACTTGAACTTGGTAATATACCCAAAAAAGATGTTGATGAGTAGCAACTAAGGTTAAAGAAAGACAAGTCAATTGCACTTCTTTTTTAATTCCAGTGTTTTTAACAAAGCATGCATATCGATACTTATCTAAGCAGGTAGTTTATTTAGAAGCTCCGTACACACAAAGAAGAAAGCGAATTTCATTGGTAACTTCTTGTGGAGTAAAAATACTTTTTTTTTAAACTTTAGCACATTGAACTAAATGTTGTTTTTTAAACATTTTAAAGACTGTTCTTTTACACCTTCTGTAAAATGCAGATGTCGTATCACAGCCAGTTGTTATTGCGTGTAAAAATAGTACATGATTTTGACACTTTGCAAAAGTCGATAAACTTTTTGATGAAAATAATTTAGATTGATTTTTAGATTTTCCTGCTTTTAAGAAAAAAATTGTTTTTTCACTTGGAGTTCGAGCAGTAAGTAATACCAGTAAGTCTGCATCTTCACCAACAACAATAGTTGTATTTGTCAAATTAAATATGCTCTATTGCTGTTTCAATAATCAGTACATCGGCGTCGTTATTAGCTTGTTTAACCAATATATTTTCAGCAGTAAACTGTTCTCTTAACATTATTTTTTTACTTATATTACAGCTACAGAGATGTATATACGTGACGTACTTATGCATACAATGACGCTTACAACTTTTTAAATCGTTATATCTTAGGAACAGTGGCTTTGGGGAAAAATTATTGATACTTTTTTTTATAGATAATTTTATGATCTACAATTTTTGTTAAAGGTAATATTACGATAAAACTTACCGTTTTGAAGAATATCGCAAAAGAAACATTATTTTGACTTCTAACCTCGAGTCAATTTTTTTGCACGTACGGGAACGATGGGAAATTTTGATATGTTATTTTTAATTATGCTTTGAACAATTTTACTTACTTTCAGCTTGATGGTAATTTATATACCTTCGAATGTCTTGATTGGCCGGAGTACAAGGATTGAGGCAGTTTATTCGTTGAATTGAGAATTTTCATAGTCGCTGCCGATCAAGAGGAGAATTCCTAGAGGATTGATATTAGAGCTAATTTGTTTCCTACTATTTATCAATGATTTGTCTAAGAATATTCTTGAATACAAACGCAGATTGTAAGTATTTTGTTAATCTTGGCTAGAATATTAAAGCCGCCTTAAAACAGAATGAAAGTGCTATAAAAAGTAGATGGTTGCAAATAAGTTATTTAAAACTTAACAGTACTAAAACACGAAATCTTATTTTTAATTGAAATGATAAAAGTTCAAGTGTTAAATTGCTTAAAAAATTTCTAAATAGTAGCTCAAATTAGTCTCATAATAGAACACATTTGGACAAAGAGCTTAATAATGTAATTTTTATGATTTGAAAACATGTAACTTTAACCACCCTTAAAACTGCATTAATTTACCTTTTTTTTAAGTAATTTTTATACTATTTTATCATAAGCAACAGTGCTTTGGGAGAATTTATTGGAAAGTCATAGGATTTTTATAATTTAAAAACTTTTATTGTAAACCACGATTTAAAAGCTTTAGAATTATGACTTTACCATTAATGTGTAAATTTTATTGTATGTTATTTGTTAAAGGAAATAAGCTTCCTTTAAATTTTAATTTCCGTAATTATTATAATACCAGAAACAACCATCACCTACTAAGACTATTTTAACGGCCCTTTGGATTACAGCAGCCTGCTATTTTTACCGTAATTAATTTGAATTTAAAGAGATTTATACATACGATAAGGATTTTTTTTAATTTAGGAAAGCATTTTATGACTATCAAGAGTTTTTGATTTATGCTTTTTTACATTTTAAGCTAACATATTTGTACTTTGTCTTTATTGATGCTGTTATGTAAGCTATTATATCTTTTAAGATATTATTAAATAAACTCCGTATTTAGTTAAGTCATGAACGTATTTTTATATGTAATGTATTGTAATAAAATTATTTATTGTGGTTTTAATTTAAAAAATGTTTGTTAATCTGTTTGTTTCTATTTTTAGAAATTAAAAAAAATATTATTAAATATCACTTGGCTTAAACTTTTACAATTTCATATCAAAAAGGAAAAAAATTATAGCTTATTAGCGATTTAACTGTATAAATAAATTTTGCCCCAAACTATATTTGAAAATTTAAAATTTTAAAACAGATTTTAGCCCGCAATGTTTTACGATCTAATATAGTTCGTCATCGTTTGGCAATAACCATTGCCTCATTATATTATCAATCTTTGTGAAAAACAAAAAATGCATTATATTATGAATTTGTTTATATTATCATTTGGGCAAATACTTACCTTACTTTTGCCACAAATATCAGAATATATAATGAACATGCATGCATGCCTAACGTACCTTAGGATATCGTAAAGTTGTTTGATATTTGACAATTTAAAAAAATTAATTTAAGTTTTTATTAAAACATTGTAAGACATGTCCCATTTATATTACCACCTTTGTCTTCAAGAAACCTTGAAAATTATCAAATGTGTTTGTTAAAGGTACTATCGTCATTAATCGTAGAAAGCAGAAGATCGTTAATGTGAGAAAAATAAGAAACGGTATTAGTACTGAGCTTTGGGGTATCCCGCCATTGATTTGGTGAAAGCTAGTGAAAGCAGAGTGACCCTCTGCCATATCAAATACACGTCGATTTAATAGAAAACCAAAAATTTAAGAACAAAGTTTAGGTAACTACTGGAACTAAGTTGGCAGACCTGGTCATTAGATACATTAAGAACTACTGGTGCGAGACCTGCCAAATAAGTCAAGACACTTGTTTGAGTTCTGCCTTAAAAATGACAGATTTGTTGTGAATCTATTAAAATGCAATCTGTCATAAATAAGTTTAAATTTAAATATTCTAAACATTTTTAAATTTGCAAAAAAATAAAATTTTCCTTATCTTTCTTGAGAATAGGTTGCACACTGCGGCTTACAATTATTAACCTGATGTTCCTCCGAGGTGTCAGGTGTCGTTAAGCATACGCTCTGTCTTTTTTATAAGTAAAATTATATAAGTGTGATGTGTAAAGCAACTTCTGAATGTTTGCGTAATACACCTACATGGCGCACAATAACATCTTAACCTATCGATACTGAGATTGGTTGGTTTGAAATTACTTAACGAGATGGCGCTAGTTGCTTCTAACGATCAGTTGTATTAAATTACAATTGTTCTTAATGTTGCTGCTTCGCAGTCAAGGGTGTCTACGACCGACATTTGGTATGACCATCCCCAACATGGGTGAAACAGGTGTAATCGGATTGGCTGGAGCCGTGGTTATCCATTTACTTGAAGGCCTCGTAATTTTAAACCAACCAAGCTAAGTAGTCATACCTAACAGGATTTTTATTTTCTCTTTTCAGTTTATTAAGGAGCCTCTATGCCCAAAGTCATTCTACCTTTTTTGTTATTGTAAATATAAATAATTCTGACACATTATTTTAAAGACAAATTATGTTTGTAACAGGAGGTATTTCGTGATAGTTTTCGTTAGGCGTGATATTTTTACCAGGTTTACATGTTTCATGTACCTAGCTTATAAAAAGCATAAATTAACTAAACATCCAAAATTATTGGTTAAATAAATTTATAAATGCCCATTATTTTGATTATATAACTTTACCAAATGCCTTGTCTTGCTTCCAGATACTTAAAATATTTCATGTTTTTGATCGATTTGTTTTTGACAGGTTTGAAGTTTTTAACAGTTAATTTTTTTTTCTGTTTGATGCCTTGAAATATTATCACTTTTAACAATTGCTATTTTTGACAAATTTTATTTTTGATCAGCCCTATAGTTTTAATATTGCTACGGACTTTAAAAATATGTGTTTATTTTATAGAATTGTAGGAAGTTAGAATTCGTAAATTTAGGTTAATAATTTAATTTAATAAATATTTTTGGTTTTCCCCATTCCGTCGACTATTGCGAAGGGTTTTGAAAACCTCAAAGTCATACTTTGCATCTAGTAATAGAAAAAATTCATTAAAGGAACATGACAACCAACTGCTCTAACAAATGTCATTTTTACTAGATGTAGTTTTTAAGAGGTGGTATTTGAGGCAAATATTATTTTGCCTGACGTAATGCTAGACAGGTGACATTTTAAAAAATTGTATTTTTGCAGACGTCATTCTTCACAGGCATTACTTTGTGAAAAAAACTTTGACAGCCGTAATTTTTGAGAAGTCATATCATTGAATGGCGTTATATTATCGCCGCTACATGTATTTACCGATTTTTGAATTATTTTTTTTAACACGACCGCAAAGGAAAAAAAAACGCGAGTGGTCTATGTTTGCCCAAGCACATTTTTAAAATTATTTCTAGTAGTTAAAATAAAACCTGTCGTTAAGAGGGAAAATACCGGTGAAATTTTGGAAAAAAATCGTAAAATATTACTATAATCCTTTAAAAATACGTCACTAAATTTATAGAACAAAATTTTAACTATTTCTTATAGTATAGAGGGTAAACCGTGACGACCCTATTCTGTATGCGTACCCTATTCTATACCTATGTATTCAAACTTTTAACGCGTTTTTCTTAAAACCATATGTTTAAAATTGGCGTACACGATCCTTTTTATTATATATTTTATCGAAGCAAAAACACTAAGAATTTGGCCCAAATTTATTACATTTTTTCCAAGTATTTTATACCGCGATTTTTTTTTATTATTTCATCTTCCTGGAAGAATATAGTTTAAATCCGCAATTTGGCATAATTAAAATATATTATATATATATATATATATTATATATATATATATATATATATATATATATATATATATATATATATATTATATATATATTTATAATATTATATTATATATATATATTATTTTGATGTTAAATAACCAAGATGCCAATTTTAAAAAATATATAATAACTCCTTTATCTAAAAAAAAAATCATGAAAATTTAAGCGTTTACAGGTACCTCCCCACTTAAGCAATAAACAAAACATTTTACACTTAAGTATTACGTTTTCAAAGACAGTATATTTAATTTTTAACCGGTTAAATCACCAAGTGTAATGAGAAAATGTGAAAAATAGGATCTTGTTTAGTTTGCATTTTACAATTTAATAGATCCTGATCTACAGCCCTTTATATTCCCTGAACAGCAGTAAAAAATAAAACAATATATATAATTATACAAATCAGCTTTATTTAGATTAAGTAAAAAATATGTTTTTAATACTTCTCCACACATTACAAAATTTTTTATTAAATATATTCATTAAAAAATTTAGATGAATTTGTTGAATAGCAAAAATATATTTTTTTTGTAATTTCTTATTTAATGCATAATGTGCCAAAAAACATAATAATGAGGTTTCAAAAATTAAAATGTTTTACATACAATTTTTTTTTAAATAGCATGGAAGGGAGCAAGAATTGCAAGAACAAATATAAAACACATTTTAGTTTAATTTAACAAAGGTCTTTAAAGGATGTATTTATATGCTTTTTAAATTTAATGTATTTTGTTTTTTTTTTAACTTCATTTTTTACAGGGTTAAAAATCTGTATTTTTAATTAACCTTGTCAATTTTTTTTATATGTTCCTTTTCATGTTTGAGACACAGTCAATTAAACACGCAGTAATAAGCGGCTTATTTTATATATGTTTAGAATTTTGAACCTTAAAAAATATATCAAAATTAGTTTATAATGTTAAAGACTTATTATATACTAAAAAAAAGCGAAATTATTTTTAACAAGAAGAAACTTAAATATAAGCGAGGGTAATGAATGCTTTTAAACCTATGTACTATGCCTGCCACAAATGTGTGGAGAAGCAATGAACAATTTGTCAACCTTTAATAATTTTTCTTTCTCCTCTGTATCTTTTCCAAGCGGCTCTTTTACTTGTTGGGATGCCGTGGTTATGTTTGGAAACCACTGTGTAAATATCTCCCTGCGCATTATAGTTAATACGGCAGGGACAGTCTCTGGTCAAGCAATGCCAATAGTACAGATGCTTCTGCTGCTTTTTCAATCTAAACAGGTAGTTCTGGTATTTTATACGAGGTTTGTCGTTTGTTCCCCAAACATATTCTATTTCTAAAATAAGGTCTTTTTAGTAAAAACGAAACAAAATATACATTTACGATATAAACATAAAAATCTACAAAAACATGATGGTTTAGTTAGTAAAAACTCTGAATTAACCTAACCTCATGTTAGGTGCTAAAACTTTTATTATTGATTCATTTAATACATTATTTTAAGATTTATAAAAAGAAAAATAATATTAAGAATGCATTTTCCATTTTATTAAAATCCAATGTTTTACGAATGTGCGTTTTGATTAGTAATCCACAATAATCCTGGTTTAAATCCTATAAAGTAACAACATTTTTAAATACACCAATACGTAAACTTTACTAATGATATACTAATCGACGTGATCTTATTAGTCCGTCCGGACGCCACCGCAAAAAAGCTGGCCAATAAGAGATACGCATGAAACATTTTTATATATATATATATATATATATATATATATATATATATATATATATATATATTACTATGAAGTAGAGTCAATTCAAAGCCACACTGCTTCCTCCGCTTAGCGGGTTCAAATTGCATTGTTTTCACCTAAAAAAAACCGTAAAAATTCTTTTTTTTTTGTAATATAATTCGAAAACTAACCATGTAATTTTTGTTAAATAAATTTTTCTGTAGCTCTTTTAGTTTTTGAGTATAAACGATTTAAATTTAAAATAAAGAATAAATATTTTTAATACTAAAAAAGCTACGAAAAAAAGTATTTAACACAAAATATGTTTTTTAATAAGCCCTATAAAAAAGGTTATATATACAGTTATAATAAAACGAGTAATAAAAATAATAACAGCCAAAAAAAATTTGGCTGTTATTATTTTTTGGTACAAGTAAGTATATCATCTTCGATCCTTCTTAAAATTTATTCAAAATGTTCTATTTATTGAAATTAAACGAAAAAAAGTTATTTAGTACGGGATACAAATTAAAGGCGATCTTCACCCATCTGCTAACCGGATGAAAACAATTTTTTATCAAATATAATATGTATATAAAAGTATCGCCAATGGGTTGCATAAAAAATGAAAGTACAGGTTACAGAGCAAAATAAAAACTGTTAGGTATTTAAAATTTGACAGCAAACCACCAGTACTACCTTTTAAAAAGTGGTACATACAATGTAAAAAACCAAAATTAGTAAAAAAGTTAGCTTCTTTTTGTTTTTTATACGGAAAAAGTCCATGAAAAGTAGCCACTTTGTCTTTTACAGTGAAAAATTTCAATTCAATAATTTAATCGCAATATTGTCAATGGGGCTTTTATAAAGAATAAAAAAACTAAAAAATTAGTTTATTATTAAAATTTTCTGGTGCACTTTTCACATTTTGTGATCGTAACACAGCAATAATATAATACTTGATTTATACAAGGCATAACTGTTTTCTAAAACATAAGTGCATACTAATTAAGAATTAATGTATCTGGCAAGAGCATATAATTAGATATTATTATTTTAAAAAAATACAATATTCAAATTTAAATTTTAACATTCTCCTAGTAAAAAAAAATACTTTTTTTATACGTACAAATAATGATACTCTGAATAAATAAATGATTATTACTGTTTTGTTTTATTTATTTTATAATTTAATATAGGAAGCAGCTAATGAAGTTATATCAGACGAAATAAATCGACTTTAGGCATCTTTACAAAATTGTAAATTTGCATAATAAGGGATATCGAACCATCGCTTATAGTGAGATATATTATCAGGATATTTCAATTCAACTGTAAAGAGTTTGCCTGCAAATATAACAAAACATAACGGGTCTGTTTGATATTCAGAAATAGTGTACACTATTTTACATTTTTTTTACTTACCTAAGCGCTCTAATTGAAGGTGTATTTACGGACTAAGTGTGTACAAAAAGTGTACAATAGTGTAAACTATTTCTAAATAACAAACACTTAATAAATAACTATTAATCTGCACTAGATAGGCGAAAATGATAATTTTTAATAAAATATGGCCAAACATAAAGCTTTCACAATTTATGCAAATATATGAACAGCAAGAAAAAAATACTGATGAATTTAGTTATTGTAATCTAACGACATTTTTTTTAAGATATTAAAATTTTAAAACTCTCTTCCCTCAGTACGGTCCTGACTACAATTCTTATATCAGCCAACTTAAATCTGAAAAACAAAATTTACTAATATGTAGGGATATTCGCATTGCCAACCTAAAAATGTTAGCTTGGACAAACTATATGAGCTTAAATGGGATCGAGCACTCCTTGTTAGGTTTATCATCAATCCAATTTTTTCCTTCAATGGGTAACTGCGTTATACAATCATAGATGGCGTAAGTATCGTCAATTTCGCGAATTGCCAATTCGCGAAATTCATTAACCAATAGATGGCGCTGTAGCTTCATCAGCTGATTCACAAAGAAGGAAAACATTTCAAATTTTACTTAACAGTTTATGGAACAAGTGCGTGTTTGCTAGTTTATTTTATTTGTTTAATTGGTTTTATAGCATTTATCTATTATTTCAGTTTCTTTAGCCTTTTTTACATTTTGCCATTTTAAAATGCCTAAGATAGTGGTATCTTTAGCAGATATTTTAGAATATTGGGTACTAGATCGCGGCCGCTCATCGAAGGCGAAGCTGTTTATAAAGCTAATCATATAGTTTCATGTTTGTTGGAAAGTGTTACTTCCAAAAAAGTATTATCCTTTTGTGTTCAGACGTCTGCTATAAAAAGTGCCCCTCATGAATTGACATTAAATTTAGATGATAAAGATGTTAAGAAATATCAGAAATACTTAAACCATTATTGGCAAGCACTTTTTTAAAATAACTTTCCTTACCAGGAGTAAAATCAGATTCCATGAAGTGGGCACTGCAGGCAGTCATACATTTGGAAATTGGTTTTCCAATTTTTAAAACATTTTGCCAAACAGTTTGGGAAGAAAAAAATTGAAACACCTTCACCCGCGTAATTTCGGCACTGGGGCACTGAACAATAGCGTTTCGTCTTGCTCGACATTATTAAAACAATTAAAAAGTTAAAGAAATGGGTAAAAGCACAACACACGAAAGAAAAAGGTAAAAGTTTTTAGAATAAATATCGATTAAAAACAACGTGATTTAATGGCGATTCCAATGTTTTCCTTCAATGAGTAACTGCGTTATACAATCATAGATGGCGTAAGTATCGTGAATTTCGCGAATACGACAACCCTTTTTATTCCATAAGAACAACAAAGAAAAAACAAATGTCAATTTTGATTTGACAAGTAGAAGCAACCATGGCGGCTCACATGCCGTCCTCGTAAAATTGGATGCCAGTGGTCGAAGCCTTTCTCCCCCCTTTTATTTCTCTGGGTGTAGGCTATCATTGGCTCATCAGTTAACCTCTGTCAAATTTGTATTATACAGCGTCTTACGGAAATGTGGGCCGGCCAAACAAGCGTGCGAGAGAGAAAAAAACGGGTATAAGCTTTCTCTCGCTTGACGTGTTATGTTGGTCCACAGTCTCACCAATATTGAAAAGTTGCTGTTGACCACTATCAGCCTGGCGTGAGAGGATATTTTTGCATGGTCAGGCAGCAAGGCAGTCTCTAGAAGACATGCTCGAAGGTTCTACGTGTTGATTTTTTTTTTCTGGGCTGTTTTAAGCATGTTTTTCTGCACTTAATTTCAAACCGCTTCTACAAGTAACAAAATTACGTAGTGTGGTGACGTGATTTGACAAACGAACATATTTTATTCAAAAGAAACAAATTTTGGCCACATACCGCGTTAAAAAATTTTACGACAGTTAACACACCGGCTTATTTTGGCAGAAGCAGTAACATAGGAAAGTGTTATGACGTCAGTATTACGTCATTACTTTGTACCCAGTAGTAGGGTGTTTTACGCCCACCGCCAGCGTGGAGGTCTATCTTGACGTCATACGTCATTTAGCTTACGAAACAGATCTATTTTAGAGCCCGCATGCTTAAAAAGGCGGCTGTCAGCTGTCAAATTTCAACTGCCAACTATCAAACGTCGAAAACCACGTGAGTTAGAAAAGTTAGCTTACGTCAAGGGGGGTAAACTTTAACAAGGGGCTGCTCGATTTTACTATTTGTCCGCAGATATAGGGGTTTTGTTTGGACGTCATGTTTGCCCATTTTTCCCAAAAAGGTAGATTTATTTTATTAATTTTTGTTAATATTCAAGTTTAAAAATATTTTGGTATATGAACTTATTCTATTAGAACTGGGAATGTATAACATTTTAAAAAATAAAGATTTACACCACGAAACAAAACAAACAGGCAAACGGATTACAAAATCGAATTGACATTTAAATTGCTGTATATGGGCTTAAATGAGATCGAGCACTCCTTGTTAAGTTTATTACCCAGCTTACGTAGGTGCCCAAGGGTAATAAACTAACAAGGCGTGCTCGATCCCATTTGCCCATATACAGCAATTTAAATGTCAATTCGGATTTGTGACGTTCCGTTTGCCTGTTTATTTTGTTTAAGTAGTATAAAGTTTAATTTTTTAAAATTATCATTACAGTTCTAAAAGTAAGTACATATCCAATATAGTTTTTAAAAGTTGAATATTTAACAAAAATTAATAAAATAAATCACCTCGGGCAAAATGGGCAAGGTGACGTCCAAACATAACCAAATCTGCGGACAAATAGTAAAAATCGACACTCTTAATTAAGTTTACCCACCCTTTATGGGCTAGACCCATGTATAATATTTTAAAAATTAAGACTTTATACTACTTGTAAACAAAACAAACAGGCAAACGGATTACGTCACAAATACCGAATTGACATTTAAATTGCTGTATATGGGCTTTGGGATCGGCATTGTTAAGTTTATTACCCTTGGTCTAGCCTCGTAAGTCAAGGGTAATAAACTTAACAAGGAGTGCTCATCTATTGCCCCAAAATTTAAATGTCAACGGTATTTGACTAATCCTTTGCCTTTTTTTTTTTACAAGTGGTGTAAAGTCTTTATTTTTAAAATGTTATACATTACAGTTCTAATAGTAAGTTCATATCCAAAATAGTTTTTAAAACTTGAATATTTAACAAAAATTAATAAAATAAATCTACCTTTGGGCAAAATGGGCAAACGGATGACGTCCAAACATAACCTATATCTGCGGACAAATAGTAAAAATCGAGCAGTCCTTGTTAAGTTTACCACCCTTGACGTAAGCTAACTTTTCTAACTCACGTGGTTTTCGACGTTTGATAGTTGGCAGTTGAAATTTGACAGCTGACAGCCGCCTTTTTTAGCACATGCGCGGTGCTCTAAAATAGATCTGTTCGTAAGCTAAATGACGTATGACGTCAAGATATAGACCTCTACCGCTGGCGGTGGGCGTAAAACACCCTACTACTGGGTACAAAGTAATGACGTAATACTGACGTCATAACACTTTCCCTATGTTACTGCTTCTCGCCAAAATAAGCCGGTGTGTTAACTGTCGTAACAATTTTTAACGCGGTATGTGGCCAAAATTTGTTTCTTTTGAATAAAATATGTTCGTTTGTCAAATCACGTCACCACACTACGTAATTTTGTTACTTGTAGAAGCGGTTTGAAATTAAGTGCAGAAAAACATGTTTAAAACAGCCCAGAAAAAAAAATCAACACGTAGAACCTTCGAGCATGTACCTTCTAGAGACTGCCTTGCTGCCTGACCATGCAAAAATATCTCTTTTCTCACGCCAAGTGCTGATAGTGGTCAACAGCAACTTTTCAATATTGGTGAGACTGTGGACCAACATTAACACGTCAAGCGAGAGAGAAAGGTTATACCCGTTTTTTTCTCTCTCGCACGCTTGTTTGGCCGGCCCAGCTATTTCCGTAAGACGCTGTATAATACAAATTTGACAGAGGTTAACTGGTGAGCTAATGATAGCCTACACCCAGAGAAATAGAAGGGGGGAGAAAGCGCTTCGACCACTGCGCATCCAATTTTACGAGGACGGCATGTGAGCCGCCATGGTTGCTTCTACTTGTCAAATCAAAATTGACATTTGTTTTTTCTTTGTTGTTCTTATGGAATAAAAAGGGTTGTCGTATTCGCGAAATTCACGATACTTACGCCATCTATGATTGTATAACGCAGTTACTCATTGAAGGAAAACATTGAATCGCCATTAAATCACGTTGTTTTTAATCGATATTATTCTAAAAACTTTACCAAAGGACAATAAGTTAAAAACTGTTTGGCAAAATGTTTTAAAAATTGGAAAACCAATTTCCAAATGTATGACTGCCTGCAGTGCCCACTTCATGGAATCTGATTTTACTCCTGGTAAGGAAAGTTATTTTAAAAAAGTGCTTGCCAATAATGGTTTAAATATTCTGTATATAAGCCAGCCTTGCAGCTGCAAGTGCATTTACTTCTTACATCTTTATCATCTAAATTTAATGTCAATTCATGAGGGGCACTTTTTATAGCAGACGTCTGAACACAAAGGATAATACTTTTCTGGAAGTAACACTTTCCAACAAACATAAACTATATGATTAGCTTTATAAACAGCTTCGCCTTTGATGAGCGGCCGCGATCTAGTACCCACATATTCTAAAATATCTGCTAAAGATACCACTATCTTAGGCATTTTAAAATGGCAAAATGTAAAAAAAAGGCTAAAGAAACTGAAATAATAGATAAATGCTATAAAACCAATTAAACAAATAAAATAAACTAGCAAACACGCACTTGTTCCATAAACTGTTAAGTAAAATTTGAAATGTTTTCCTTCTTTGTGAATCAGCTGATGAAGCTACACGCCATCTATTGGTTAATGAATTTCGCAATAAACAAGAGTTTTTCGTAAATGTTTTGTTTACTTTTTGGATTAGATTTGGCATATTTTCGTTTTTTTTAGTTAAGTGTTCCATTTATAATGCTTTAATTTAGTTTAATGAACTATTCTTTTTGCGTGAGAGGGTGTTCCAATTCTAGAAGATATAGTACAAGAAGATATTATTTTCGTTTGTAAGTACCCCATTTTATATAGTGAAAATTTTTTTGGGTAAATAACCTAGAAAAATTAAAGCTAAAATAGTTTAATTTAATTTTATAAGATAACATATATTATAATAGTTTAGGTCTCTTGATTTTTGCAACTTGCAGGTAACAAAATTTACATGTAATATTTTAATTTTAGATTTCCAAAAAGGAAGTTTTGGTTAAAAAATGGCTGATATACCAAATGAACAATTGGTCGCTAGCAGATACATTTTTTAAAACAGTTCCTGGATAGTGAACATATAGGACAAGGGAAAATTTTAAGACAAAATTTATACCTTCTTTTTTTTTGGATGGCATTTCCACCCAAGTACCCACCAATTCCATGGAAAACATACCAAAACCATTGTCTTTCCAAAACTATTCAAGGGAAAAATAAGAAATAAGTTAACCAAGTTGATTCCATTTAATGGTCAATAAAACCTATTAAAAAATATCTTGTTTTATTGTTCACCCAATAGTTTAAAAACTAACCTACCGGATTAATTAAAAGTCACTTTTCTATTCCTTGGGGAGATTAACCCTGTTGTGTCTTTCTCTATTATTTGGTATCTTAGTATTGGCAATTGCCCATATTAATTATTCAAATTTTCTCTCGCAGCCTAAAATAAACTAATTATGAAATAATTTGTTCAATTAGAATGTGTTTGTGATCTACAATATTTAAACATCAATAAAAATTATCTTAAATTATACAACAAAAAAATAAGATTAGTTTAACAGGAAAAGAAATTTATGTTTGCAATTTTACAATATTAATTGTAAAAAAAAAACCTATTCTCCACAAAAAATTTTTAGAAAATTGAAAAATAAGCTACAAAGGCAAGGACTATGTCTGGTTGTATTCTAAAACTAAAAAAAAAAAGTATGGTATTGAAAAAAAGTATCATAAGAAAAGATATGTGAATGGAGCTGACCGGCATTGTTTAAAATGGTATAGGTAAACAAAACGGGGTGGCATAAGTTAAAGAGGTTAGTATCATCACAGTGCATATAAAAATTAATATATAGCATGTATTTTTTTTAAATATAGGACCTTCCTTTTATAATTTTCATAGTAAGAAAAAAGTCCACTTTGATCCTGCTTAAGATGATATATGATTATAGATATTTTAAAAAACCCCTTTTTTAAAAAAATAAAGGTGTTCAATTGGGCCAACTACATGTATTATCCAGTGTCATTTCTTAAAAAAATTTTTACTTTTTAATGCAAAAAAACATTTGACATAAAATACATGTATAAATAAAAAACTTCTTTACTGATTATTTATTTTATTTTAAAATGCTATTTGTCCATATTGCATGTTCTGGCTGGGAAATTCTTTAGGATGCCTTTTAAGATGCTTTTTTTTGCTATATTCTCTTATTGTAACTTTAGGTCTGGTTGTTATTCAGAATTAAACACTTTTTGTACACACCAAATATAAATACACCTTCGATAAGAGCACTTACATAAAAAAGTGTGAAATACTGTACACAAATTTTGAATAACAGAGGCCTTTATTTGATTTTTTAAAGAATCCAAAAAAATATGATTACTTTAAGTTCTAAAACAGCACTCGTTATTGGGTAAAATTTTTAACTTTTTTGGGTAAACAAGTGGGTATTTCGATTTTAGCATTTCCATTTATCGTTTCTGCCAAGTCACCTGGATCTTCTTGCCCTTTTTTAAAAAATTGTAATATATATTATATGCATTTATAACGTATTCTGCTTTTTTATCCTTACTAAAAAATTAAAAAACACATTATTAGGATTTCAATATTCTGAGCTTTTCCAAAAAAAATCTTCTAACCCATAAATATTTTTGAATTCATACAAATTATTCACCTGCATAGATATTTTAACAATGGTACATGTTTTCATCTTAAAATTTTAATTTTTCCTAAAACTAATATTATTTCCAAAACCATTTTAATTAAATTTTTGTTTACAAACAAGATTGTGACATGACAAGCACAAATGATGACAAATGACAAGGAAAGCACCCTATATTAAGCCATATTTTCGGATAGGCGGCTTACGGAGTGTCTTTAAGGTCTTACAGCGTGACGTATTAAAAAATTGATCCAAAAATCATTCTTAAAAATGTCAAAATTACATCATATGACGGAATGTGGACCTCCCATACATTTCATTGTTCATGTCCTCATAGTATGGCGCTTGCTATAAAATTGCCAAAAGAAATGGAAACAATGTTGTCTTGTAATAATAGACTAATTAAACAATAATAACCAAAAATTGGTAAACAGTTCATAACGTGTTTTTGTCTTGCCCCTCCACCGATCATAAATTTGTTGGCGTCCTCAGAGATGGCTAACAAAAGCTGTAAGACGCGGTAAGCTGACGTCATTACTAATTCCTAAAATGGCACAGCTGTGAGCGCCTCACCGCGTCTAATGCGCAAAAATATGGCTTTAGACTTTTCCCAGATTAAGCCTTTCTCCTCTTCTCTATTTCTCTGCCTACACCACGGGATGGATTCTCTAATTTATCACAGCTGATTAATTTATAGTCGCAATCTTTTCGGCATGTACCTACCTAGGGCAGCCAGGCAGTACCATTAGGGTGTGAGGGAGACTTTAAGTCTATTCCTTGGGTTTTGGGTTTATTGCAAAATCAAAATACACTTCATAATAATCAGCGGATTTCCAGTGCGGTGGGGTGTAGTAAGATCTAGGGAACAAAAAAGTGTAAATTTTGTTGTCAAACTAACCTCTCTTTCTTATATATTTTCTATTTTCGTTTTTCTTTTTCGTTTGATAAAAAACAATAAAAACAAACCAATATCTGTCCAAGACTACAAAAAGCACCGACAATGACGGAAAATTTTCATAATTATAAAATTTAACCTCACATTTATAATTTTCAGCTGTCCAAATGTCAAAAATATTATATCACGGCAAATTACACTTCTTAACCTCCCCATCGACGAGGTGTAATTTAATTCCACCAGTGTACGCCAATCTTGCAAAGTAAAACAAAAGTATGGTGTATTTTGCACTGTTTATTGTCAAAGGAATGTATAGTATAAAAAGTGTACACTTTTACCAGCAAACACCCAGCAAAGGGTAAACCTTATATCGGTATATACAATCCGGGGAGGGAAAGAGTGAGGGATTAGACTTATTGGCTTTTATCTCGAACGGCTGCCTCTAGAAAGAATATGCTCAAAGGTAAAAACAAGCGTGACCAAACTTTCAGATCAATTTTGTGAAAATACCTATTCATTTGTGCTATTCATTCTCGCTCGACCTTTGCAAGTGTTGCACGTGTGGGCTTCCGAGGGTCAACTTTCCGGTCAGACTAACACGGGGTTTCTTTTTTGCCCTG